>VUQH01010217.1:5478-17358 GCA_015106775.1 Etroplus canarensis
TCTCAGGGAAAACCTAGTGTAATAATATTTCATTAGGCTACACTGAAAAAGAAGTTTATTTATTTTCCCCTTACCTAACTGCATTGTCATCTCTGAGGCCTGGCTGTTGGTTTGACCTGCTGTTTCTTGATGCAGCGTCTAACTGATGATGGTGCCACTCAGAAGTTGCCCCCTGGTGGTCCGAACACTGAAACTGCACAAGGTGATACCACGCCGACAGTAATGTTACTGTCTCCTCCTTGCTTCACTCTGTATGCTCCCAGCGCAGCGCACTACAACACACTTCCCCTCCTCTCTATTTTTCTGTGTTATATCATATCTGTGCTGCTCTCCACTCCCCGTTGTACAGTAGTAGAGCAAAGATGTGAAGTGTGTAAATCTTACAGAGGGCTTTGTGTTTCATCAGCTGTCAGTAAAACTGAATTGTGACCTTGTAACACACTGTAATGCTGCTCTATAACCATCCGGTAAACATATCAGTGATTGACAGCACATGATAAACCTGCCAATCCCGGAATCAAAGTCATCATTTTCTCCCTCTCTCATCACTCCTTTCACCTCCTCCTCCTCTAACCTGCCTTTTAATTTCGAAGGACTATTATTGTAGCATCTGGCTTTTCAAAATGTCTAACTACCTTAAGAGTCCTTTTGTGACATTTTAAAAATGCTGTGTGAGTGTGTGTGCGCATATTTGTGTTAATATCCAAGGGAATATATTTCCCCATGGGCAGAAGTGTTTACTTGTTTTTGATGCCTCTGCTGCTTTGAATTGGGACTGATCGCCTGTGGCAAAGCTGTTGTGCACGCTCACATTGCATATGTTCTGAATCCTGTTGCTTCTCTTTCTCCAATCTTGCCTCTTTCCACTGATCTCCCATCTGTCCCCTTCTCCCCATTTATCTGCACCCTCCCACTTTCTCCCACCCATAGAGCGGACTGTGTGTGGGGCCCAGAGGCAGAAGAGAACTCGCCAGGCACCAGACCTCACTGAGAGGATCCAGTGTCCGCCTGGACCTGTAGAGCAACAGCTTGAACGCACACTGCCCCTGGAGAACGGTGAGTCAACACGCATCTGCATGAACCAGTGCACACTATCTCTTTTGCTTGTCTTTTGACCTCACATCCTTTTGCTTTTCATTTCCTCAGGTCCTGCCTCTTTCCCTCTGCCTGCTGATGTCTTCGAAGATGACATCTCCTCCTCCTCTTCATCCCCACCCACTGAGCAACACAGTGCTCACCAATCACCAGCCTTTTCTTCATTGCCAAGGCTCTCAGGTGACCAATTACTGAGTGACTGCTCAGCTGTGGTCCCAACCCTTAACCGTAGTCCCTGTGATGCTCAGGTAAGGAAAAAGCGCAGAGAATATAATTTTGATTAAAATTCACACATTTTACAAAAACGTCTAATATTAGGTCTCACTAATAACCACTGACAAACACATTAAAGTATATATTCACAGACTAATGAATGCATAAATAGCTTTATATGTCAGCTCTAATAATCTGATATTCTGCCTTCAGTCTGGTTTGGCTTTTCTCCCGGGAACCGAAGGCCTCAGACAACCTATGAGTGTAACACTGGGTGAATCAAACTCCATGGCAACGACTGGGAGGCCGACTGGGATATATCTGACCTCCCATACCACACCCCTGCTGCCAAAGGTAAGCTAAGGTTAATGCTTGCACCTCCACAAAAAAATCCCTCAACCCCATTGCTTAAAACTCAAGTTCCTTCAATAAAAAAAACACATGTACATCTTAATACTAAGTAGACAGTTCCTGGAAAAGTCAAACTCCATAAAACAAAGTACACAACATCACTCGTTCTCTCTCTAAAAAAAACTTATTTATAAAATCTTTAAAAAATACAAATCACGTATTTATCACCCAACAGTTTATACTCCTTAAAAGACTCAGTCTGGGTAGCTGTCATATATCTGCATCCTCTTCTGCTGACTAACCACCTACACATCTTCTCTCATCACATTCACAAACCTCTTCTTTAGACGTTCCATTTTCCCTCTTGCCCAGCAGTTCCATCTTCAACATTCCTCTCCCAGTGTAACAGTATCACTCCTCGGCACATGTCCAATCCAACTTAATCTCACCTCTCTTGCTTGCTCTTGTTCTGGAACCGTCCAACCTCAGTTGCCACTCATTTCTAATCCTATCCATCCTTGTCATTCCAAATACAAATCTCAGCACTTTTAAATGCTAATCTTCCTATTTAACACAGTTGCTGTTATTACAATCTTCTAACCTTTCTATTTCACTCTTCTTGGTACATTTAGAAACACTAACAGTCTTTTAAAACTTATATACACTAAATGAACAAAAATATTGGGCTATACCTCTGAATCAGTGAATTCAAGTGTTTCATTCAGTCCTGTTGCCTCATCTGCATAAAATCAAGCACCTAGCCATGCAGTCTGTCTTCACAAACATTTGTGAAAGAATGAGTCATTCTAAAGAGCTTACTGAATTTGAGCATGGCACTGTAATAGGATGCCACTTTTGTAACAAGTTAGTTCTTGAAATTTCTCCTCTCCTAGATATTCCACAATCAACTGGAAGTGGTATTATTGCAAAGTGGAAGCATTTTTAAGAGCCAAAGCAACTCAAACACCAAGTGGCAGACCATGCAAAGTTACAGAGTGGAGTCAACAAGGACTGAGGAGCATACCGTGTAAAAGTGGCTGGCCACTCAGTCCATGACTGCAGAGTTCCAAATTTCCTCTGGCGTGAATATCAGGCCAAAAACTGTGCACTGGGAGCTTCATGAAATTGGTTTCCATGGTTGAACAACTGCATGCATGCTTTACATCACCAAGCACAATTCCAACCACCTCTGTACTTTGGAGCACTGAAAATGTGTTCTGTGGAGTCACCAATCACGCTTCTCTATCTGGCAGTCTGATGGACAAGTCAGGGATTGGCAAATGCCAGGAGAACATTACCTCCCTGTTTGCATTGTGCCAACTGTAAAGTTTGGTGGAGGAGGGATAATGTTATGGGTCTGATTTTCTTTGGTTTGCCTCGGTCCCTTGGTTGAAGTGAAAGGGAGTCTTAACATTTCAGTTCTATGCTTCCAGCTTTGTGGGGAAGGCTTTTTCTGTTCCAGCATGACTTTGCCCCAGTGTACAAAGCAAGTTCCATAAAGGCATGGTTGGATGAGTTTGGTGTTGAAAAACTTGACTGGTCTGCACAGATCCCTGATCTCAACCCCATCCAACACCTCTGGAATGAACTAGAGCAATTATTTCAAGCCACACCGTCTCATCCAACATCGGTATCTAACCTCACAAATGCTCTTCTGGATAAATGGACAAAAAAAAAAAATCAACAAACACACTCCAAAATCTGGTAGAAAGCCTTCCCAGCAGAGTAAAGCTGTTATAGCTGCAAAGAGAACACTAACTCTATGTTAATGTCTGTGGGTTTAACATAGGATGTCAGAAAAAACTGCTGCAGGTGTAATGTGTACATGGCAATCAATTTTGGTCTATATATTGTACATCTACTCTCCCCAGTGTGGGACCTGATGTAATAAAACATACACAGAGAGGGGAAGACATAAACTCCATCATTTTAATATAAATTAACTGGAGAAACGTTTCATTTCACTATGTTCTGCGTCAGCTGTATGTGGTTGAAATGATAAATAAATAGCTCTTGAATCTTGAATCTAACTCTTTTGGATCCTAAAGCTCTTAATAATAAGACTTTGACATGAGACCATTTTCATAATTGAATAACCTATATCATATCTACAACATTGCCATTTTGTATGCAGTATTTTTTACTTTGTGTTTCCCTTTTGTATGCTTTATTTTTACCTATAGTGTTACTTCTTTCAGTTCTTACAACAATAATCAGAAAAACCTCCAGTAGGCAGCATACATGCTGGCTACTTTTTTTCTTCATGAAGTACAAACTATTGGGGGTACATGATTTGTATATATTTTAAAAACATCAAAAAACATTTTGTGCACCTTCTTTAAAATATGCAGGGTATGCATTTATTTATATTTAAGCTTAATGTGTATTTTTACTTTGATGATTCTTCACAATAGGTAAAATATATATTGTGTGTTTTGTTATATACAGCTAATTATTATTAATAATAATAAATTCTTATATGGGAGCTGTTTGGTGTGTGGATTAATCTGTTTATATATAAAATTTTCATCCATAAAAACAGCATTTAACTCTTACACTGTGTATATGTATTTGTTGTGGTGGAATTCACAGCAGTTATACAACATAAGAGATAAAAGAGCACTGTAGAGGTCTTTAACCTAACAGGATGGTCACTCCTCTGTTTTTTCCCAGAAACAATGCTCTGCTGTAAGCTGCTCTGCATTCATTAATGTCAATTTGCACTTCTGGGGGAGCTCAGTGCTTGCCCTAGAGGTTAACGCATTCACACATGAGCAGCTTTGTTATATGTCAGAGCCAGCACATATTGTCATCTGGGGATTTGTGAGGCATTTATACATTTCATGCAACTCTGACATGGGGCAAATGGTGTCATACATTGTGAAATGACTTGCTTTTCCACTGTGTTATGGTATTCTGGAAACATCTCACTATTACTGTGATGGTTTAAGCAGTCAATATATGTCTTCACAGACAGCTCGGCCTCCCAACCCCACCTGCTCTCCATCTTTGCCTCACACCCTCAACTTCAACCATCTCCACCGCCCACGGAAACCGCGGGACACCAAACCCAAAATGAGGAAACTTAAGTATCATCAGTACATTCCTCCAGACCAGAGAGGAGGGTCTGGAACTGGAGGTACCAATGTAATGCTTTATTTACACAACACTAAAAAAAACCACATACACACAAAAAAGTTTACTCTGGTGACTGATTGCTTTTTTGATTTTAGCCAGAATACTTATGTGTTTTCAGGGGGAGCCAAACAGAAGAGCCTTACCCCAACCCAATTAGACCCAGCATATTCTGATCTCCTGAAACAGCAGCAGGTCTTCCTTCAGCTTCAAATCCTTCAGAACCAGCAGCAGCAGCAACAACAACCACAAGAACAGCTCAGTGTTGTACCCAGGTATACTAGCAGATTTATTGTTGATAGAGTGTCAGCTAATTTAATATAATCTTGCTCTGCTCTATCACTAAGTTATTAGCCCTCAGATGTTTTGGCTGAAGCCATGCTTCTGTTCCTTCAGTGGAGAACCTAGTGATCTTCTGAAGTCTTCAGGAGCCATACCACAGAACCCCCACCCTGTTCCTGCCACAACAAACCACACACCTACAGACACGAACCCTGCATCCAAACCTGAGTTTCTACCTGCAAATCTGGTGGATTTAACAGTGAGAAAAACATATTTATAAAAATGGCTCTGCATGGCCTAAAATGTTTGAGAAATGGTCCATGTTAAATAGAAACCAATAACCTACAATAATATATTTCCACCTCTTTCATTTCTTCATTTTAAGGTGTCGGAGTTAAGGCAGCAACTGCGTAAGCGTGGCCTCCCTGTCTCCGGAACAAAACCTGCCCTATTGCAGCGTCTTCGTCCTTTCCAGCTTCTTAACACATGCCTTACCCCTGCTCCTCTCTGTCAGCTGGGTACCAGCCTGGATCCCCTCACCCCTAGTCCCCCACTGCCATCCAGCCAGAGCCCTGGCTCAAGCTCGAGCTCTGGACTAGACTCGCCTAGCAGCAGCCCAAACCAGCAGCTTTACATCCAGGATGGGGGAATTCCTAATGGGATTCTCAGCAAAGTCCCAAATACAGTTCCAGATGGAATTCTAAACACCATCCCAAGTGGTTTAAAAAATGCTGCATCAGTTGATTTGGCAGGTGAACCATATGGTCTTAACAACACTGTCTTCTTAGCTCCTGCCAGCACTGCCTCAGGAACTCCAAGCCCCAGTCTTCCCATGTCATCATCCTCACCCCTACAGTGTAAGACTCCCTGGAAGACTGAGAAGGATCAACAGCAGCAGGAACTGAATGTAGAGCTGGAGATGAGAGCGAGGATAAGGAGCAGGCCCAGAGACCGTGCCACACACTCTGGCAATGAGGTGAAGACAGACAAACTTGGATCTTTGGTGTGATGTGTTAGAGAAATATTCCTTTAATAAGTTTCTAAAAATCTTTTACCACTTCTCTAATCCACCAGTCTTGTGGAGGATCCCTCCATCCATTCCTGCAACAGGATCCAGGATGCAACAGAGGGAAGCCAGAAACAGATGCACAAGCAGAGGTGTTATTTACGCAGGTAAACCTACAAAACAGAGAACGCATGTCTTGGATAAATGTATATAGATCATTCTTCACAGTGGCACACTAAATAACACCACCTGTCAAACAATTTATACCTGCTTTCTAATCAGGTGTTTTGCTGCCAGCCGTGTGATTTGATTGGCCATGATTTTGAACTGCCAATTCAGATTACAGCAAGTCCTATTCAGACCTTACCCGGTGTTCGCAGCTTGGAAGAAGAGCTGCAGGAGGCTATCCAGAAAGCACAGGTCAGAGTCTTTAGATGAACAAGAGATCACAAGGAGTTTCTTTTGTTCAGTGAAAATGAAGAATTTCTCCCTTTCTCTGTCTAACAGATGGACCCTCGGCAGTCCATTGATGACATTCTAGATGAGCCCATTACTTCTGTCGGTTAGTCTCACACAATTAATAAAGAATTCGATTTGAAAAACACTTGCATTCCTTTCATTGTATAATCCTTTTAACTACCTCTTTTTCAGACTCTGCCAAGGTGTCTGACCATAAATCCCCCACCCACTCAGCCCCTTCTCCTTCTCCTCTTCAAAATGATCAGTCCCAGGCTTCCCAGCAGCACAACAAGTATGACAGCTCCCTGCTTTCACCTCTTTGTTCCTCTCTCTTATTGGAGCTTCCCCCATCCCCTGCTGTAATAAACCCAAACCAGGTAGTCCCAGTTCCTCCTCCACCCCCCATCTGTACCTCTCCTCTGCCATCCACTAGGAAGTCACGGAAACGACGGGCTCCAACACCATTTGATGCCGCTGACTGGCTTGAAACACTTACGTCCGGCCTCCGCCCTCTGACCCCACCAACAGCTCCCTTTGTTGAGCCAGACTTGAGTCTAGATTCAGATCTAAATGTCAATCGAGTGCTGGATCTGATGATAGAGCAGTGGTGAGGACTTGTGAGGGGTGTGTGCATTTTTCTTTGCACTTGTACAGTCAGTGATCAGTCATTGTTTGTTTAATGATCATGAATGAGAAAAACTGTAAGCATTCAAATTAGGGTATGAGATTGGGAATAAATGCCTTTGTCCACCCATCTATCATTAATAGGCTGTAAGAGTTATTGGCTCCACACAATGTCGAGAGCTGGATTCATTGCAGCAATCAGATCCAACAGCTTTGGTGCGACAATGAGAACACAAACACATGCACACGCTTGCACCCTATGTACACACAGAGTGTTGTTTAAAAGCACTTAGGCTCAGCCAGAAATGGCAAACAAGCAACACATCTGTGGATTGACACACTCCGGAGCACAATGTTTGCAGTGCAAAACAAAAGAAAACCTGGTGGCATATTAATTTAAACATGCTTCCTGGCTGCGCTAGGAGAATGTTGTTTCTGACTTATCTCCAAAACCTGTTGTCGGATTGGGTTGAGTGTGGCCCCTGGTGTTGACTCAGTCATTGAGTCCTAGCCATTCATAAAGCCCATTCATTCAGAGTGTGTAAAAGCCAGACAGAGCGCACAGCTTGTGTGTGGCTCCAGACCTTAACCCCGGTGCCAGACACACAGTCAGCATGCAGAGGGAGAAAGCTGGCAGAAGCCACAAACAAGAAGTGTGTGTACATACTTGTGTGAAAGTGTGATCTTGTGTGTATGCGTGCTTTCAGTATGTCTGACTGTGAAAGCGCACATGCTTTTGTTCGTGTCAACACACAATGCTTCCATGTATATTTATCATCCATGCCAAAGAACTTGTAGTTATTTCTTTGTTTACAATTAAGTATGCAAGTTTGTGTGTGGTATGATTGATCCATGAGAGTATATATATGAAAGATATGAACAGAGGCTGTAGAATTACAATAAGTGTCCACTTTCTAGAGCAGACATTTAATTGTAGTCCCTCTGTCAGCAAGCAGCACCTCCAGTGTAGTTATCCTGTGTAATCACCAGAACAACCACATTACCTTGTTCAAGTCTCCATTCTCCAGGAGAGCAATCAGGCAACCACCCCAAAAATAGTCCCCATACAAATGCACCAATCAGCCAAGTGAGACTTTCCTCATCACTTTGCAAAAACAGGTGGTCATTTTGTTCCCTGATTAACCCCCAACAGTGTCTGGCCTTCTGCTCGGTGCTTATCCTGCTCCTAGAAAAGCCAGATTTAGCACAATTTATAACCCAACACCAATGCCACACCTGTTCACTTAGTGTAAATTAATTCCTCAAGTTTATTACTAAATATAGTTAAATCTTTGGTGTATACTGCAGTATACAAATGGACCATTAATATCAAGAGAAAATGTACTTTAGTATTAGCACAGAATACTATGGTTAGAAATTGAAACATGTCACATGACCAGGTGAGCTTGTCAGTGAAGGATGATAGAGCACATTTTCTTACGGGTGACAGTAATCTTGGGTTTTACTTCTATATGATTTACTGGACATGCAGTAGTGGGTACATTATTTGTTTGCATAATACACTTTTCTTGAATTATGTCCATTCCCAACCCCACTTTACTTAATGATGTTAATGAAAAAAGTCTGCCAGAGGTTAGCTGCCATTAACCTCTGCTGTACCAGATGAATGTAATTCAGATACATGATCCCTTCTACATAAAATTATACTTTGCCTTTAATTGGCTGCATATACAATCAATCACTTTGGAGAGCTCTGATTGCCTAATTTGTGTCTTGAACATTTTTATTATTTGATAAATAACCAGGAGGCCTTCTGTATTACCATTTTATTTAAAAATGTGTTTGCCCCCTACAATAAGTGTAAAGCACTGAGTGCAATATGATTCATGTAAAGGGCACAGAAACTCGAGATCTAACTTCATACTATTATATGTTCTTGTCTTGTTGTTTCTATGTAGGCAATGTATGGTTGCGACCTGCCTGCCACTTGTTCTAATGATAAACTGGTGCCAGCCACAGTGAGTTATTGGGACAAGATAATCTGTGCATTGGCAAACCTTCAGCACAATGCTACAGCCTTATGTTGAAGCAATCCTCGTATAACTTTCACGACAAAGACTACGAAAATGCAGCTAAATGTGAATGGATGGCTATGATAATTATAGTGATCAATAAGCATTGCCTGCTGCAAAGGAAAAAAAAAAGAAAAAGGAAAAAGAAGAAAAAACAGATTGGCAGGAGAGTAAGATGCTACCTCCTGTGACTTCCTCTGCTTTAGGGCTGACAACAGTCTTTTCCTTGTTTTTTATTTATTTCCGACCACTGGTGCAGACTTTCCTGAAACACTCCAGAGGCTGTTGACTAGTATTAAACCAAGGTTTAACAATGCTATTTTAAACCTAGCTTTAAAAAATCAGCTGAAAACACTGGAGTGTTTCAGGTAGCTGATTTAGTTGGTCACTTGCTGCTATAAATGCCTTATTCTGAAAATGTGAGAAAAAATAAAATGTGTTTGGGTTTATTTTTATTTGTAACTTATTTGTGCATATGACATAATTTCTGTCCAAAATGAATTTAAAAGCATTGTAAAAATTAAAGTCTTAATAGATTTTCTATATGCATCCTCTTTCTTTTATCCTTGTAAAGTGAGTAATATGAGATCTTCGTTAATATGGCACGCTGAGAGAATTAACAAATGGATGAAGAAAGATCTACTGATCACTCATTTATTTCAGAAGAGACTGTCCCAAATAATGTCTTATCAAATATTGATGATCACAAAGAAAGTTAAATATTCATTTGTACCAATATGCTTCTTAAATATCCATGGAACCTCACTAACATTCACATAGTTTGATAGTTAATCTTCAAAATGACTCAGTGTGCTGATTGGAGGAACAACACCATGCTTAAGAATGAAAACCTGTGAAAAATATCACTTCCAATTAGTGATCACCGCAATGCTATATAGGCAGTATAAAAATGAGGATCCCTCTTTGTGTTCATATATAAGAATACATTTTACAAACTCAATTCTTTAGCCCAGGGAGATCTGACCCAGTGATGTCAATTGATTTTACAACAATCTAAAGCTGCATATGTTGATAAGTTTAACCCATAGAAAAGACACAAAGAGAAGAAATAAGTTGAGACAATCCACTCTGTTTGACTTATCCACCCAGGGGTGAGAGTGTGTTTTCACAGGGGTAATACTCCAAAGCTGTGACCAGGGTGTAATGAGGGATTCATTGTAATGGCCCCTCTAGCCGTTCCACATCACTTCCTCCTTGTCCCTCCCTTGCAATAACTGCTTCCTGCATGATTTCATGGAAATTAAAGGGAGAAAGGTGTGTTTCATATGTAAAGCAGGTAGCTCTCCTGGAGATGATGTGTGGATTCTCTCACTCCCTCCATCTCTCCCTCTCTTTTTCTCACTCCCTCATTTCTTGTCTCTTGGGTCCAGGTTGGGTAAGCTTTGATCACTGGCAGAGGGTCGCTATGGTTTGATTTCTGTTGTGCTCCTCTGAGAGTTTTGCTCTGCTATTATAACCATGTGAGAGAAGACAGGAGGATGTTAATTTCTCAGTAGCTACTTTAGCCTGTGTATCACTCAGGGAACAGTGAATAGTAATCATGTGCACACTATAAGGAGGAAAAAGGGCATTTGGTACCACAGAGAGCAATACATGGGATGGAAAATCCATCAAATCTTTTTACTATGTGAGTTGTGTGGTTATAAGAGACTCATTAAAGGTGTGAAACAGCATAAAGTCCGGCTCCCCATCTACATCATCACATTAATGCCAAGAAATGCTCACTTAAACCTGCAATAAGTGCCACCTTATCACCTTTAAAAAATGTTCCTAAGTTTGCTTTTTTCTTTGCATCCACCAAATTTCAGTCCAACTGGTGAATGTAATCCTAAATCCACATGCCCTTTAGCAGCTAAAGGCTGCAGAGTGTTCATCAGACAGTCACAGAACATGTTTGATGCAGGTAGTGTATAGCTGTTGCCTATAACAGTCAAAAACAAGGTTAAAGTGAAACAAAATGTAAAGTTACAAGCTGGAAAATCAATGAGGTGAAAGTAGCACAGAGCACCTCAGGCCCCCTCAGGAGTGGGGGCCTATCTCCCCCCACTACACTCCCTGCCAGTGGCCCACGTCGGTGCATTGGTGGTTCTCGATGTCCGGGGCTGGATACTCGGGTATGTACTGGCTCACTCCCGGCGGCTGCTTGGCGGGGCCTGGCGCCCGTGGCGCAGTCGGGCCCCTTCCGGGGGGTGGGGCGCCCTGGGATCTCGGGTCTCTGGGCCCGTGGCTCGGTCCACTCTGGTGTGGCCGGCTACCGGCGGAGCCTGCGGGCACGTCGCCGCGGCCCCCTGTGGCTTCTGCACCGTGGCTGCTGGGTGACCCCCCCTTCTGGGGCTCTCCTCAGCTCTTTTCCAGGGTGGCGCAGCTGCCCCTTTGGTGGTCCTCCTTGGGCTCTCGTGCTTTGGGGGCCTCTGGGCGTCTGGGGCCTGGATCTCCTTCATGCCTGCTTCATGTCTTGGGGGGCGGGGCTTTGGCTCCCCACACCTACTATTAGACAGTTACATGGAGAAACCTTCTGAATACAAGCGCGCTCACTCACACAGGTGTGCACAAGGGCTTTCATAGACACACACTATCTTCCTTGATTGCTACCTCTAAGCATATTGTGCAATGTTGGTCTTGTGTGCAGCTCGGTAACATTCAGTATTTATTATTTACTGT
>VUQH01010219.1:5647-29286 GCA_015106775.1 Etroplus canarensis
TTTATATTTTTTTTAATTTTTTTTTTTTTTTTTCTTTTTTTTTTAAAAAAGGGCCCTTTTTTTTTTTTTTTTTTTTTTAAAAAAGAAGGCCTTTATCATGTAAAAGTACCGCTCTGCAGTGATTCAGGTTCTGAACAATGAGATTCTAAACAAACACATTCCCTCTCTGACAAGCGCCTTTAAAGATTTCAGAGCATCTTCCACTCATGGCTTTTTCCTTAAAATAAATTGAGTCTTCTTTGTGAATCTGTAACAATACTAAAGCAGCCAAGAAGCCGAGCGCATCCTCTGTTACCTGGCTGTTACTGTGTCTATGGCAGTCTCAGGTCTCCCTGTGGATTTAACAAAGTCCTTGGTGATCACTTCATCCTCCCCCATCCTCCGGACACAGCGCTGGACCACTCGGAGGACCTTGTGTAACCTGCGGTCCAGTGCCAACAGGTGGGGCTCTGTCAGAACCGGCCTTAAAGAGTCTTCCTGAAGAGACTCCCTCATCACGTCACTGAGCCTGTACTCTGATCGGGCCAGCAGCCGCAGTCTGAGCAGTGTGGAGCGCTTTATCCTGAGAAAAGGACAGAGTACATGATTAACAATAGAAATTGGTTTCCTCCTCGGACTTGATGTTTTAAAAACATTCCAGTTGTCTTGTAATAACTCTTTACTATTCAAAATATGGTATAATGGAATGGTACTTGTATAACGCTTTTCTATTTTAACTGAGCACTCAAAGTGCTTTTTACTACAAGACTTATTCATGCAGCGCTTTTTTCTTTATCTTTAAGCAAATTTAACCATCACACACTGATGGATGCATCAGGGGCAATTTGGAATTTCATGCCTAAGGACACTTTAGCATGTGGACTGGAGGAACTGGGGCTCAAACTGCCAATCTTCAGATTAGAAAACAATCTGGTGTACCTCCTGAACCACAGCTGGATTAGGGAGTAGAT
The DNA here is from genome assembly GCA_015106775.1 of Etroplus canarensis. Taxonomy (NCBI): domain Eukaryota; kingdom Metazoa; phylum Chordata; class Actinopteri; order Cichliformes; family Cichlidae; genus Etroplus; species Etroplus canarensis. Next base: position 6,598 of record VUQH01010219.1, read on the forward strand.
TATACTAAAGCACTTATATTTAAAAGGGGGAAAAAAAAAGATATGCAACGCCATTCACAAAGACCAGTGCCTCTGTGGAAAAACACCAGTGGGAACCCATTATTAAAGGCCTGACCCCCCACTGCTACCAATTACACATTATATACAAATCCAAAGCCCAGTGGTACTTATTGGGGGACACATTATAATGGCATTTATCTTGTCATCATTATGCAAGGTTTTGACAAGCACTAGTAAGGTCTCATTTCATTGCATGATGATTTTAGGATTTCTTTGTTGGATTATCACAGGACATATCTGATGTCATGACATCATTACTTTGCAGTGTTGCAGAAATGACCATGCATGTAAAATTTTGTGGAAGCTTCCAGAGTCTGCAGAAGCTCTGCAAACTGAGAACAACATTCAATCTGGCTGATTTGAGTGGCCATTCTGATTAATTCTAACGCGAATTTCAAAATTTGGTTGGTACGAGTGAAAAGCCATTCTGATTTGGCAAAGTAATAATCCCAGTCAGATCCTGATGAACTTTGAATAGGATCTGATATACAATATAATGTATGCAAAAGGTTTAAATTTGCTTCAATACTGCTGTACAATCGTGAGATAAGGTACACACTTGTAATCCAGGTCAGATTCAGGGTCTCATATGGATTAGATCTGGGTGAACTCAAGAAACAAGCTGATGTGCAGAAGAAGTCTGATTTTCCCTCATAATTACTGTACATTACACTAAGCGTATTAAAAACTTGAAATCCAGATTTATTTCTTGATCAGATCCACATTCATTTTATTTCTTCATGTGAACTTGAGCTTCGTTCGCTACTTGGTAGGTGTAAAAGTAGACACTAAAGTGATTTGGTGATGTGGTGAATTTCACCATATTTTCCATTTGTCTGGGAGATGTAATAATAATTTTAAAAATGCTGCCCTGAGCTAGCTTTTTATGTGCATACACAATTCAAGTAAAATCTAAAACTGAACTGCTATAACCTTAATCATACTTACATGCAGCACTGAGATAGGGGAGCCAGGATGGACATCTCATCTTTGGAGTGCTTCCCAAACCTGAACACATGATGTGGCGCCAAAATAATAAACACATGAAATCCCACAACAGATAATGTCAAAATAATGAAATATTCAGCAGTGTTTCTATCTCACCCTCTGGCATTGTCCAAGTGAAGAAGGAATCCTTCATCCCCAAATTTGGTAAAAATCTCATAGTGATGTCTGTCCATATTGCCTGTGTCAAAAAGTTTGCTTTAGAAAAGGCAAAAACTTAACACGTGTAACAAGGTTATTGCATATTAAATGTCAAGTGCTCATATGACCAACTGATAATACAGTGGAATGAAATACCTATAAGAAAGTCAAAGATGGACATGTCTATGATGTTGAGGAGCCTGTTTCCTGAGTTATAGGGATACTGCTGCTTTATTGTGTCACAGTAGAAAGGATTCACTTCCCACCTTTAAAAGAAGGATGAGAGGAAATTAAAATGGACGGGTGGAAAACATTCTTTGGAAAAACTAATGAGTGAATTAATATAATGATTATTTTAGAAAACAGTTTGGAATTTGCACCTGGATTTCCTTATTGCACTATTTGATAAAACAGGGCCATGATTTGGAATTAATCAAAACCCAATGCTTAACTGAAAGCAGCACGAAGAAAACATGTCAAATGGTGAAACCGAGATGTTTTATTGCTCACTTTCATTTTGATACCAGCAACGCACAGGAGCATGTATAACACAGTGTTACATCAGCTCTTTTTAACACTGCATAAGCACTGGGAACTGAGGAGACAAATTGCTCTAGTTTTGAAAGACAGATATTTTTTTCATTCTTGCTTGATGTCGGATTTCGGCTGCTTAACAGTTTAGGACCTCCTTTGCGAAATTTTTTCATTTCAAAACGCAACATTGTGATTAATGGATGATAACTCTACAGACCTGTAGCAATACCTGCAGAATGTGGTTTGCCTCATTGAAATAAGCACTGTCTTCCCTCAAAAAAACGTGTGTTGATCTAAAACCTCTACATACGCTGGCCACTTTATTAGGTACACCGGTTTAACTGCTCATTAAAATAAATCTCTAATCAGGCGATCACATAGAAACAACTCAAAGCATTTGGGCATGTGAATGTGGTCAAGACTACCTGCTGAAGTTCAAATCAAGGATCAGACTGGGGAAGAAAGGTGATTTAAGTGACTTTGAACGTGGCATGGTTGTTGGTGCCAGACGGACTGGGCTAAGTATTTCAGAAACTGCAGACCTGCTGCGATTTTCCTGCACAGCCATCTCTAGGGTTTACAGAGAATGGTCTAAAATAGAGAAAATATCCAGCGAGTGGCAGTTCTCTCACTGAAAATGCCTTGCTGATACCAAAGGTCAGAGGAGAATTGCCAGACTGCTTTGAGCTGATATGAAGACATGAGTAACTCAAATATATCACTTGCTACAACAAAGGTATGCAGAAGACCATCTCTGAGTGCACAACATGTCAAACCTTGAAGCAGATGGGCTATAGATTAAAAAAACACTGCCGGCTCCAGTAAGTCTCGATTTCTGCTGCGATATTTAGGTAGGGTCAGAATTTTGTTTAAACAACATGAAAGCATGGGTCCATCCTACTTTGTATCTATGATTTAGGCTGCTGGTGGTGTAATGTGTGGGAATTTTTTTGTTGGCACACTTTGGGACTTTTAGTATGAACTGAGTGTTGTTTAGATACCACAGTCCACCTGAGTATTGTTGCTGGCCATGTCCATCCCTTTTTGACCACACTGTACCCATCTTCTGATGGGTACTTCAAGCAGGATCACGTGTCATATCGCAAAGCTCAAACCATGTCAAACTGGTTTCTTTAACATGACAATGAATTGACAGTACTCAACTGGCCTCCACAGTCACCAGATCTGAATAGCACATTTGGGATGTGGTGGAATGGGAGATTTGCATCATGGCTGTGCGGCTGATAAATCTGCAGCAACTGTGTGATGCTATCATGTCAATATGGACCAAAATATCTGAGGAATGTTTCCAACACCGTGTAGAATCTATTCCATAAATAATTAATGTAGTGTTGAAGACAAAAGGGGTTCCAACCTGGCACAAGCATAGTGTACCTAATAAAGTGGCTGGTGTGTGCATATTTCAGCATTGAACTCATGGACCCCCAATACTGTACCATAACAGATGCTGGCTTTTGAACTGTGCACTGATGACAATACTGGTGCATGTTTATTTCTTTGGTGGTTTTCTTTTTTGAAAACAGGGTTTTAGTAGGTGATGTTTTGATATATTATTAAAATGCCTTTAAAAAGTCAGGTGGCCTGTAGCTTGTGTTTCACAATGTGTGGAACGGTCACTGAGATGGATTTAATGAGAAGGTTGCTTAGTATATTTATGACACAAAACAGGAAGTGGTTTTCATTCGACTGGTGTAAACTGACTTTGGAAGTTACAAAAATAGTTGTTGGTGCAGTAAAGTAAGAAATGTAGAAAAACAAGTCTTCAAAGTATTCAGATTTAAAATGATCCTAACATGGATAAAAGGAATATAGTTGAGCCATAGTTCATATTTTGAAAACATTCTATATCACAATAAAAAAAGTGACAAATTTTTAATATAACTGAATTAAAAATTCTACAACAGTAACCACTGCAGCAATTGGTGGCAAAATAAATAAAGTTATTTATGGTTAAAGCTTTCAAAACCAGTAGGAAGTGTGGAGGCCACTTTCTTGGAATTACTTTAGCACATCTGTGCCTGCAGGATGTTACCAATTTCTCATATTGCTCTGGTTTGATCTTGTTCCACTCTTCTTCCACAGCTTCCACAGTTTAGGAACTACAGTGGGTTTCTTAGGCATAACTTTGTCGTCAATGATTTTCCAGAGATTCTCGATTGGGTTCATATCAGGAATCTGAGCCAGAAATTTCATTATTTTAATGTAATCAGCTTAAAGTGTGTGCTTTAGCCGTTTTGCAGTGTGACAAAGTGCACTGTGTTGCATAAAAATTGCTGGCTGATTGTAACCTAATGGCAGGGTAGGAAGAGTGTGTTGGTAAAGGAGTTGCTGATAAACAGTTTAATGCAGACCATACTGTTTCCTATCTGAATAAACTAAATTTTCTACAAACTAAAGTGATATTTGGACCAGTTCTCCTCTGTCCATATGATAAATTCCTCAGCAGGTTTTAGCCTAACCTGAGTCTTTAAGTTCATGATAGGTTTAGTCACTGCCAAGTGGGCTTTCAGTTCAACAGCTTGAAGGTGATGAGACACCATATGCCAAGAAATAACCTATACTATTTCACAGTGAATTTGAAAGCAAGTTAAGCTTTAGTGTTGAACCAATTTTGAATAAAGACTTTCATAATTTTCTGTTTTGCATTTGTCATATGTGGACAACTAGTATTATTGGGAGGTATTGCTTTAATATGTGCCATTGTAAAGCTTAAATAATTTAATAATACTTGTCTTACAACTGCTGAAAGGTCATATCTCTAGCCTTAACCTGATTGACTGACGTCAACAACCACCAGCTCAGCTTGCACAATGACTGTTGCCAGTTAAATAGGTTTTGTCAGTTAATTAAAGAAATTAGAGGGCTTCACAGTAAACAGTACTGTACTACAAAATAAGGTCTTACTCCTCCCGTCCGGTGAAGGTATAGGAGCGTATCCACGGGCTGGGGATGGAGATGCGGGGAGCAATGCTGAGCCCTGGCAGGTAGGCAGACAGAGAGCCTTCCAGCAGGTCAGGGCTCCCGCACACTGCATATTCTGTCTTGCAAACATACAGGCACTTGGCAAAGAAACATGTGTTGTTTGCTGTTTGGGAAGCAGAACAAAATTGCAGAATACAAAATGAGCTTTCTGTTCACTTGTGATTACATGCTTTTTGATCAGCTCTGCCTTTCCCTCTAGCTGGATGCCATATCATCAGTAAGAAAAACATCAAACCAAAATAACTCATGGAAGCTTAGCTTCATGCAGACATGCTTGTTTGCAAAGATACAGGAGCAGAGATAAACAAGACATTTGCAAGACACAATCTGAAATCACTGCAAGTGCAAGTTTAACTGGTATAAAATAAAATGAGAGTTTATTTTTAACATACAGGCATGAGAATGGTTTCTAATCTACAGTTATTCCTTGGAAAGAGGTCTGCTGGTTGTTTACCTGGGGAGGTGAAGAACACAGCTCGTAAGTCTTCATTGTGGGTTACTTGGAGGACTTCTAATGTGACGTTCACCAGCCTGCCAGCCACTGGAGGAACCCTCCGAAAGTCCAGGATCCTAAAAAAAGGTTGATGAGATCCAGAAGAAAACCCTTATAGATAGAGCTTTTCTCTATTTGTCGTGTACGGAGAAGTTTATATTTCATGCTAAATATAAATGTGTTGTGAACCTTCTGAAAATGATGGTAGTCTTATCTGTGTCTCTAAACCTCATCTCACAGGAGCCACACTTCAGTTTTACTGATTTTTATCAATGAATACATCCTCTTGACAGCCTCCGCACTGTGTAATCCAGCTGGCTGCCTTCATATAAACTATCAGGAGCTTATACCTCCCTGAGGGCCCTATTTTAGTCATGTCTCACAAACAGTAATCAAACAACAATCAGCGTGTGAAGCTGAATTGCTGTTTCTAAAATTGCTGGCATTCTCCAACCCCTGATTGTGGGTGATAACGAGGGCTTCTGGCAAGTGAGACACAACAAAAAGAGAAATGACACACTGCCACAGAGTGAAAACATACCCGATTAAAACAAGGAGAGGGCAGGAATTATAAAACATTCTAACGTTTTAAAGAATAACAGGTAAAATATGAGCAGATAGAAAAACAACTGTTGAGGGAAATTGCAGTAATTACTCAAGATGATGACGGGTCACTGGAGTTGTTTTTTGTCATTGTGTGTGGCTTTTTAATGATAATGTCTAGCTCAGATGAGTGAATCACCTCACCTCGCCTAATGTGCAATTGCATAAAAATGTGTGTGTCCTCATTGTTGTCCAAACACTGCGGTTTTTACTGATCAGCAAGTTGGGAAATCCTATTCTGTGTAATGATGTTGCAATGTTTTTGTAAGGTGTATGATAAATTCGATGAGAGAGGGAGACTTTTTTCAAGTTTAACTTTGATCATTTGGAATTTTAAAGATTTTTTTTAAATGTATAATTGCATTTTGTTCTTATTTATCTTTCTATTGCAAGAATGCTGATTAATCTCTAGTATAATCACTCCTCCTCTAATACACAATGAGTGTTTTTGGTAAACTTAAGGATTTTTACAATACAAAATTCAACCAGCTTTAGGGTCCATAGCTAGATAACGGCATGGTTTTAAACCAATCCATAACCTCTAGTCCAGAAAAATGAAGCCAGCATAAAAGCTTTGCAAATAGCAGTTCTGTGAATGGTCACTTGAGAGTTTTTTTTATAACATACCCATTACAATTTTGTCATAGCTCAAAGTTCTATTATTAATGGCATGGCTGCTTTGATTAACAGTTTGATGCTGATGCAGATGGCTGCAGCTCTTTACTAGATTTATGGTGCTGGTGTCTTTACCCAGCAATCATGGCTGAAACCCTGATGCCATCTCCCTAGTCAAAACTTGTGGCGATACAACAGCAAAAGCTGAACCATAGACAGATGGACAATAACGCTCAAGAAAAGCGTCTTGTCAGATTGTCTCTTAAAAAGTTAAAAATAGCTATTGCTTAACCATCCATTTTCTTCCACTTTATTCAGTTCAGGGTCGCAGGGGATGCTGGAGCCTATCCAAGCTGTCATAGAATGAAAGGTCACCAGTCCATTGCTGGGCCAACACAGAGAGACAGACAACCATTCACAGTCAATTTGGAACTGCTAATTAACCTAACCCCTCTGCATGACTTTGGACTGTGAAAGGAAGCCAGAGCACCTAGAGAGGACCCATGCAAGCAGGGGGAGAACATGGAAACTTCACACAGAAGGGCCCATGGTGGTCAGCTGTTAAACTTGAATCAGTACTTCAGCTTTTTACCAGTCTTTTTTAAACCACCTCTGCCTTTTGGAACTATAAAGGTCTATTTCAGAAAATATCAGAATAATCCATAGTTGCTTGGATAATTCCACCTGGACCGAAAAACTTAATAACCAACACTGCCATCCACAGACCAGTGGCTAGCATGGCTAAATATTTTCCCATCTGGCTGCATTCATCCCCTTCTAAATTATTCATAGTGCCTCAGTATGCGCAAGGACATAACTGGCACCAATAAAATGACAAATGTGGAATCAGAACTAAAATTACCCCGAAGCACAGCAATCACATAACTTCAGTTCAATATACTAAAAATACCTGGTCTAACATAGATGACTGTAAAACAGCAAAAACAGTGACGTGATAAAAAGGCTGCACCTGTCCAAGTGAAAAGCAGCAATCTCTGCATTGTGTCTCTGGAGATCAACAAAATAGAAGAAGTCCTCTGGAGTCTCCTCATCCCTCTGCTGCCTGACACGCGCACACACACACACACACACACACACACACACACACACACACACAGTGATCAGCTATTTTTACACAGGCACAGATGGAAAAACACACGCTGTACGCCCCCTTTACCTAATTCTCCATCTGCTCAGACAAATGCCAGAGACTAATTCATTTTCACTGACACTGATTGACAATGAGAAAGTGCAAATTCATTACAGCATCCGCACAGCATGAGACACCAGAACAACAGCTCTACAGAGTACAAGAGCTATGTTGTTACTGTCATGTACCTGCACCTAGGAAAAGACTGCATGGATTTTTTATTTTTATTTTTTGTGTTTATACCTTTGTCCTGAATTTTTTTCTTTCTTATTAAAAAGCTGTCAGCTGAACAAATTTAGCTGTTTTTAGTGTTTTTTGTGATTTAGTTTGGCCAGTGTTGGAAAAGTTATTCTCAGCCTAAATGCAGAATAACCAGCAGGTGGCAGCAGTGCACTAGCGAAGATACTGCAAGTACGACCTTTGACTTTGTCACTTCTCCCATTAAAGCAAAAATAAGAGACAATGAAATGTAAATAATAATAATAATAAAAACACAAAGGGGATGCATGAATTATTTAGAAATAAATCATTAAGTTAATTAACATTTGATTTCCTTTATTATAATATAATGATGCTGCTGGCCTTGTGAAATTGTGTTGTTACTTATTTTTTTTCATATTTATTATTCTTTATTATTGTATAGCTGTGTATATTGTATATATTGTGTATATTGCAGTATATATATCCGCTGGGTTTTATATTTTATAATTATATTTCTATCTTACTGTTTTATATATTTTCTATTTACTAAATCTTACTTACTTTTCTTTTACATGCTACACCAAGACCTACGAGTCAGCATTTCGTTCATCCTGCAATAGGTCGAATGACAAATAAAAAGTCTTAGTCTAAGTCTAAGTCTAAACTGTTTTTCCTATCTTGTTCGTACGAACAATTTGCAGTGGCAGCGGTGATGGTGGTGGCATGGTGTCACTATGAAAGTATGATCCCACAATCAATTTGGTTTTTGTTTCGTGCAGATTGGATGAAAAATCGCTGAGATGTGGCTAAAACTTAAATTTTTTTTCAGCAATTTCTGTAGCAGCACCAGCAAACGGCAATGGCAGCAGACACAACATGGTGTCACCTTGAGATTGTATGATTCCATGATCAATTTGGTTTCTGTTTCGTGTAGATCAAATGAATAGTTACAACTTAAAATGTAATAAAAAGAGGAAACAGTTACGCCATCTAGTGGCAAATCTGTATTTTCTGAATTTCTGAAAATCTATTCAGTTCCACATCTCATGGAGGTCTACCACTGTGCCAAAATTTTGAATCTTGTGTCAAATAGTTTGTTTTTTCTTGCTACTGTGATAATAATTTGCGGCGGTGGTAGAAGTAGCACTAATGATTCCATAAGATTCCTGCTTTTTGGGGATATAATCACCTGACAGGATTTGAAGAAATGATCTGAATTTGTTTCAGCGCTCTGTTCAGTCAGGAGCTTTTTCTAAAAATTTGTGTGAGGTTCCCAAATGGCCGAGTTGGCTTGTCACATTCCTCGCCATTCTCAACTCCACAGATGGACAGAGGGAGGGAGACCGCCAGATTACATTAGCAGATCCTTGTCCTATTTCTTTCTTTTCTCCTTTCATTTAATTTTCTATGCTGAACGCTACCAGCCAAAGAGGCCCACCCCCGCTTTCCTTACGAATCCCTTCTGAACACACAACAAGACTCTCCTCCTTTGTTTACCTCAGGTGACAATTTACCACTTAGACCACACAGATACTGTTCACACACACACACACACTCACTTGCAAAGAATCCTTAAACCTTCCCCTTCCTTTGACCCCTTTAAAACCGTATTTAATCAGGGAGGGAATTGTCTGCATGGAGCAGCCTGAACACCTAATACCTCAGACTGGTTCATCTTGTTACCGAGCAAATAAATCCCGTTCACAGACATGCTGAGTTCAGACACGGCTTTAGGAGGCCTGAGGGTGGTTTCCTTTGACTGTAATGAAAGCATGCAGCGGCCGTGGAGCCCACTCCACCATCTCTGCTTTTGTAATATAGCTATGAATACAAATGGCCCCGCTAATTCACTCAAACTCCTAACAACGCTCATTTCCCTTTCTGCCAGAGGTCAGTTGGCGCTGTATAGCTCTTGCAGCTCCTTTCCTCATTACATCTGCCTCCCATGAGACACTTTTCCTAATCCTCAACATAATCATTGTTAAGCAACTTAAACACGGCAAAAATTGTGTCGCTGCTGGATTTGCTTAAGTTACACCCTCTCCTGTTGATGTAACACGTATGATTCAAATAAACTTTATTTTAGTTGGTAGGCCCTGTTTTCTTTGTGTGTGTGTGTGTGTGTGTGTGTGTGTGTGTGTGTGTTTTCTGCATGACCTCAGTGTGGTGTCGAGATCAGCCCTGGACTGCGAGCTCAGCTGGAGGCAATCCAGACCACTGGCAGCCCTGACAGCAGCTTCCCAGGATCTGAGATGCTGCCAGGTCACTCTGGTGCCACCAGGCCTGGAGCCACAGCTGCAACCACAAGGAGTCCTAGATCCAGACTAGGGGACCACAACAAGATGCAAGGCTACAGGGATTGACAGAGAGGGAAACGAGTTCTTCGTGGCCCTATGGAGATGGTAGTTTTATGTGTAGAGTCTCTAGTGAAAATCTAATCAAATGACTCAATAACTTGTTTCAACTTAATACTTATGTGATAATTTCTGTTATACATTAAACATAATGATATAAGGAGGTATGCAAGGACATGGAACTGTAACTAAGCAGTATTACTTCTCCTTTTTAACTGTTTTTTTCCAATTTAAGAGTGATCTGAAGTTGTGTGGTAGCTTCATGATCTTTTTCTGCCTGACATTTGGTGCTTTACTGGAGTGCAGTGGGTTATTAGAACATTTTCTCTAATTCTTTCTTTCAATAAATGTACCTTCAGCTGCTCCCTTGTATTCTTCCCAAGGGGTCGCCGCAGCGGATTAATCCGCATCGGTAATTTGGCATATGGTTTACACCGGATGCCCTTCCTGACGCAACCCTCCATGGTTGAGAAGGGCATGTGTCCCCACCTGGAATCGAACCAGGGACCTGTTGTTTCAGTCTTGAAGCGAAATCAACTGGCTCCAACTCATGCCAAACCATAGAGTGTATACAAAAGATGGCCTTAACAGCAGGTATGACACCTATTAGGGGCGAGTGTTTTGAAGTTTAGCATTGTGATACTAAATGTAATGCCATTTTTGCCTAGCATAAAACAAGCTTAAAACCAAATGTACTTACCAGAAAAACAGAAATGCTGACTCCTTAGGGCGTCCAACCAATGCTGAAGAAGACAAAATGGCACCCATCTCTTACACAAAGAAGCCACATCCCTAATTATGTGTAATTTTATATACAGTTATGTCTAAGTTTTAGGATTTTAGTTTTGTTTTGTCTCTGTACACTACCACAGAGGGTTTTAAATCAAGTAGTCAAATTGTGACTGTATTGCAGGCTTTCAGTATTCATTGTAGGGGGTTTGACGAAAGAATTACATTAACTCTTTATGAGTCCCCCCCATTTTCAGAGGCTATAGAAGTCCAGTTTATTGTCAGTGTGAACACCGAAGTATTTGTAGTCCTTCCCTGTCTCCACACAGACCATGGTGTGGAGACAGTGGTTGATTCCAAGTGTTGAACTTGCATTTGGTAGCTGTTCACTAAAACTCTCAGTATGAGGTTCAATGAGATGTCAGTGCAAGTGAAGGAGGTCATTATAAAGCTGAAAATCCAAAACAAACCTACCAGAAAGATGGCAAAACGTTTAGCAGAGGCCAAAGCAACAATCTGGAACTTCCTAAAGAAAGAAGGAATGCACTAGCCAGCTCAGCAACACCAAAAGGCCTGGAAGACCATGACAAGTCAAGCTGATCTTTATTTATAGAGTGGATTTCATGTGAAGGCAACACAACACGCTTCACACAGAAAGGGAGTACAATCGTGACAAATCAAAAGTGCATGGGCAAAGAATAATAAATACGTCAATTCTGTAGAAGATATACAAATTTTGAAACACACAAATGCATTCCTACACACACACACACACACACACACACACACACATAGATGCACACAAAGACATGGGTTACTTTTTCAGTCTGATTTTGTTAGTAAGCCCCTCAATTTAGAAATGTTTTTATATGCTGGAATGCACACTTCACACCCCACAATTTTATCCACCACCACCAAAAAAAAGGATTCACAATGAATATGACATAAATAAAAGCACATATCATCAGCATAACGGCACCAGCAAACTGCTGTTTGTTTTTTTCCAAAAATCAACCATGTCACCTTAGCTTCACTTTATATATTTTACCCTGTTGTCTGCGACCCACCTGCAGTGGCTCTGAAGTACATCACATCATCTGTAAAACAAGGTGAAGGTAATGTTATAGCATGGGCATGTGTGGCTGTAAACTACTGTTTATTGATAATTCTGATTTACAGAGCTACACTCTGCTCAAATTCAGCCAAATGTTGTGAAACTGTCAAGTACAAATGGACAATGGCCCAAATCATACTGCAAAAATAAAGAGTTTCTCAAGGCAAAGACATTTTATATTTTTCAATGGCCAAGTCAGTCACCTGGTCTTACCCCAATAGAGCAACTTTTTAGTAACAAAACTGAAGGCACAGACCCACAATCAAGCAGCAGCTGAAGGCAGCTGCATTAAAGGCCTGGCAGAGCATATCCATGGGTTCTAGACTTCCGGCAGTCATTAACTGCAAAGTATTTTCATCCAAGTATTAACAAAATTCCTTATGTTTAAAATTATATTATTTTATCGCATTACTTTTAAGCCCTGAAAATGAGGTCCCTGTATAAAAATGGCTGTAATGTAGTTGTTTTGTGAAACCCCTTGATCAAAATGTGATCATTTTGTCTTTTTTTGGCTTAAAATCCACCGCGGTGGTGTGCATAGGTAAAATTATGAAAAAAAAGAAAAACAAGCGTCATCGTACCAAAACGTATGTACCTAGATTTATATGTTAATTTGTGCTGTAAAGTTGGGCACTTTAACACAGGTTCTACATGGATTAACTACTTTTAGAATCAGCCTCAAGTGGCCATTTGAGAAACTGCAGTTGCTAGTTGGCTTTATTCTCCTGGCCCCGTAGTTGCTGGGGCTAAAAAAAAAAAAAAAAAAGACAAAGATGTGGGTGCTGTATCTTTCTCCCGTATACCTCTTTGCAGTGGAAAAAAGCAAATATATTTTCCCCCATGACAGATTTGTGGGCTTGTGTGGAATTTGTCTCACATATTGCCTCCTAACAGGAAAGCACAGGCTTCTCTCTCGAAGGTGCATTTCCCTCTGATGACAGAGAGCCAACACGGCACAATGCACCATTGTGTATGAGCGCCGTGCTGATCCTCGGTATGTACTGTTTGACATTTGTGGCATTCCCGCTGAGTTCTACCCCGATTATGCTTATCAATGAGAGACAGACTGATGGTGGAAGATAAGGCCCTCACCAGCTTTTGAGTCAGGCACAGGGCCGTTATGAGAACAAATGTTCCCCACAATTCAGACATCCCTTTGGAGCCTATTAGAAGGTCAGAGATTCTGTGATAAATGGATCTGGAGACCAAATGGCAGCATATTGTCCTGCGTTTGAATACTTTCCTGCTCAAGGAATGCTGATGAAAACATTCTGTTGGCACCATTGTACAGTATATTTTACGATGGGCTAACATAACTGTCAGGGTTGCTGTGTATTCATAACCACTATAAAGCAGGATGCTCGGTTTTAAACGTGTTTATTGGCGCTTTGGGCATTACCTGACTTTTGCTATAACATTTTCACTGGGTTTTTAGCTACTTAAATCTTCCTCTTCAGTCGAATTAAATCTTTTTTCCCGTTGTAGCAATGGAAACAAAAACACAACACAAGCTGATAGAGTTAGCAGTTGGTTCTTTATTCAGCAAACAGATGCAAAGCAATATTGCTTTGAACACGATTATGTCTGTGTGACAAATTATAGTTCAGCAATTCTTTTGAATCTATTTTTTTTATGTCATTTCCGAAGGGAGGTGGCACGATGGCGTAGTGGTTAGCACTGTCGCCTCACAGCAAAAAGGCTTCTGGTTTGAAACCCGACTGGGGTCTTTCTGTGCAGAGTTCACATGTCATATGTTCTCCCCAGTGCATAAACATACAGGTCATGATTCTAAACCGGATGTCTAAGGTTTCAATTTCAAGCAGCAAGACAAAGTGATACACCTGTAAAAAAAGACACAAATGATAATAATAGGTTATTATTACAAGTAAGAAAAACATACTGTACAAATGTGTCCAAAATTTTACATTATTTACAATTATATCATATTTGTTATTTACAGAAAGTGCATTATTGTTGTTATTTCACAGAGACATAGTATTGGTTATTGAGCGGTCTGACTGCACCTGGCGGGAAGAGTTGTCAATCAGAGATAATAGCTCAGCCATTGTTCTCTTTTCACTCACTACCTCCACTGCATCAAGTTGGCGTCTTAGCACAGAGCTGGCCTTCTTCACCAGTTTATTCAGTCTGTTCCAGTCTGTAGCTGAGATGCCGCTGCCCCAGCAGACCACACCACAGAAGATGGCTGATACTGCCACAGAGTCAAAAAAAGTCCTAAAAAGTGCCCCCGCACCCCAAAGGACCTGGGACTCCTCAGTGGTTACAGCCTAGCGTGTCCTTTCTTATAAAGTGCTTTAGAGTTATATGAGCAGTCCAGTTTATTGTTTAGATGAACACACAGATACTTACAGGAGTTTACAATCTCATTGTTCATTCCCTGGTTGTTCACTGGTGCAGGAGGCGAATGTTTGGACCTGTGGAAATCCACTCCCAGTTCTTTGGTTTTACCAGCACTGATCCAGAGGCAGTTCCGCTGGCACCAGTCTACGAACTCCTTTGTCTCTGTCCTCTGTGTCGTCCCCATCTGTGATGAAGCCAACAATGACAGAGTCATCAGAGAACTTCTGCAGATGACAGTTTAGTGAAATGTATGAGAAATCTGCAGTGAGGTGGGTGAAGAGAAAGGGAGCCAACACAGTTCCCTGAGGAACCCCCGCCCTACAAACAACTCTCTCAGACTGTGAGGTAGCTGTGAATCCATGATGTGAGGTGATGGTCTGTTCCTGTGTTCACCAGCTTGAATAAATTAATGTATGAATATCTAGTGAAGTGAAGCTTGTAGTCTGAAGCGCTTTGAGTGGAAAACTGGAAAAGCGCTATATAAATCCAGGTACATTACGAATATTTGGCTCTTTAACTGCTAAATGTTCCTCTATGTTCCTCTATCTATCAGGGGCGGCCGTGGTGCAGTGGTAGAGCAGTCGGTCTCTGATCAGTTGATTGCAGGTTCGATTCTCACTCTGCTGGCCGATGTGTCCTTGGGTAAGACACTTAACCCCATGTTGCTCCTGATGGCCTGGTTAGCGCCCTGCATTTGTGTGTGTGTGAATGGAAAGCGCTATATAAGTGCATGCCATTTTCCCCAGCTAGCTGCTGACCCAAGCTGTCTGGTGTTTTGTGCTGGACAAGCAGCGTCCAGTTAGTTAATCAGAGCGCTGTCATCAGGTGAGACCTGGAAGACTCAACCAAAACATTAAAGTTAAGAGCTGTAACGTCAAAGCAATGAGGAGTGAGATGGTAAAACTATCCACAAAGCTGAAGGAAACTGCAGAGCCAGCTGATTTTTTTTTAGCTCATCTGGCCAAAGGACCAGTGAGTTAGTGCCTTGGCAGAACATCTGTTGTCAGACTATCTGTCTGTCTGCCCATGTGTCTGTCTATAATTCACAAAGCTCATTACTGCTCAGAGAGCATTGGTCATCTTTTAATGAAACTGGCACAGAGTGAACACCTAATAGGTCTTCAACTGTATTGTGCTCAAGGTCAAGGTCACATTTGTCTTTTTACAGGCACTTCTCCATTTTCACAAGAATTCCTAGAAGAATTGGATTGTGATGTTCATGAAATGAGTCTTTGCGTGTGCCCCTCTGTCATTAGGTGTTTTTATGGCATGATAATGTCAGGAGCTAGGATGGGGCCTGTCAAGAACTGGGGCCGTTGTCCTGGATATGACTGTGGGCCAGCCTCCTTGACTTCCCAGTGGATTTTAATTCTCATGTGCCACTTTCTTTCTGTACTTTACACGTTACAATAACTTGTGAATTGTGATTAGCAAATCAAAAATAATTAAGTGAAAATAAGTGAGTCAAAATGAAATTATAATAAAAAAACACCTTTTTATGTGTTTATTTGAAATGACCGTAAGAATGACCTGTTATAATTGGACATTTTTTCCAGTACTGATTGATTTCTTTTTTTTTCTGGTCTGTAGCTGGGCTAACACGGTCAGCAAGAGAATGACCTCGCGCTCTCACATCCCCAGCTACAGCCAATTTAGAATAACCAATTAAACAAACATGCACGTGTCTGGACTGTGAGAGGAAGCTGGAGTACCTAGATTCAACCAAAGGGGGAACATTCAAACTCCCCACAAAAAGCTCCCCAGCCAGTCTCTATCTTGCTTAATTTACAAATCAAGCGTTACAAGTGAGCTTATGAATCCACATGGATCCTTTCTGACCTTGCTTTCTAGTCTGTACCCATGCTATCCCCTATCAGAGCCTCTTATCAGCCTTTTATTGCGCTAATGATAACCCATTCAAAGGGCACATTAGCATATCTCCTGTAAGTGGTGTCTCATGGGCCCGAGCGATCGGATCATAAAACGTAAATGTGCTGCTTTAGTGTTAATCCATGAGCTGTGCCTCGGCAGAACGAGTCCAGGTGAAGAGACATGAAAACAAAGTTAATGGGTGACAAACCTCAGTAACACTCTCTGCTATAGGGCACTGCCTCCATTAACCGTGGTCCAGTGAAAGTCGCCCCGCTGTGCTGAATGACTTCTCCGTCTGGCCTTTTTGTGCTAATGAGGTGGCAAGGAGGTTCAATTTGTATTATACATGCGTGCCCTTTTATTCCAGTGCATGTAAATGCTCACACTTAACATGACTAGGAGAGATTTGTTTAAGCTCAACGCCAAGATTCAACATTTGGAAACAGAGGGTGTCTGCTGCACTGGTCAGCAACTCTTGATGTTGCTTTAGGCTAATAAGGTGTATCTTGGTTAAACTCCTTGTGCACAGTTGCACAGTGTTAACCTGAAAGCAGTTTGCTTGAAACAGCATGGTCCATGTTTATCAGGAAGCAGTTGAGTCTGGTTTGGTTCTGGAGACTCAATAAACAGCTCCATCCAGTATAAATAGCAGAGCCTTTGGTCCGTTGCCACTGCGGCTGCCTGCAGCAGCAGGGAGGAACAGCTGTAGTCGTTCTGTCGCCGAGGCCAGATCACTCCTCAGCCATTCTGCCAGGCTCGTTCGTGCTGTCTAACATAAGCAACACTTGAGGACCCGGAGCCCTTTGGAGGGCCTGGCTGTAATTTCAGTCCACTAGCTGTAGCCCTCTACCTCATGCATGTACCTGTGCTTAGATTTGCTTATGTCTGCAGGTAATCCAGTAAAAGTTGGCTATGTACCTTTGAGTTCTGTTTTAAACCAGTATCAGTAGTTTTACTTTAACAGATAAAAGGGGAATGTAATACAAATGGTGTTTCTCGTAGCAACAAGCCCATAACAGACCTATCACCCAACTGTATGGTTCCTATCTGCCTTATAGAGTGTTCTGTGTTTTTCAGATCATTGTTTTGGTTATATTTCCCACAACTATGTTTTTGTTTAGTCTCAGCACTCTCATAAGCAGCGGGCAGATGCTTCCTTAAGAGAAATCATGCCAAAGCATGTCAGATTTGGTGCTAATCATTCAAGCATACAATGGCCACTTCATAAGGTACACCGTGCTAGTTGAAGGTTGGCCCCCCTTTTGCCTTCAGAACTGCCTAATTCTTCATGGCAAAGTTTCAACAAGGTGTTGGAAACATTCCTTAGAGATTTTGGTCCATATTAATGTGATAGCATCACACAGTTGCTGCAGATTTGTCAGTTGCACATCCACAATCCACAATCTGCCATTCCACTACCTCCCAAAGGTGTTCTTTTGGATTGAAATCTGGTGACTGTGGAAGTGAACACATGTGAACTGATTATTTGAGCTCTGCAACATTTAAACAATGCTCATTTGATACTAAGGGGCTCAAAGTGCGCCAAGAAACTATCCTCCGCTCCATTACACCACCAGCTGCAGCCTGAACCGTTGATACAGGACGGATACAGGAGGATGGATCGGTGCTTTCATGTTATTTATGCCAGATTCTGCCCCTACCATCTGATTGTCACAGCAGAAACTGGTTCTTATCAGACCAGGCAGTGTTCTTCTAAACTTGTCTATTCTTGGTGAACTTGTGTGAATTGTAGCCTCAGTTTCCTGTTCCTAGCTGACAGGAGTGGCACTTGGTGTGGTCTTCTGCTGCGGTAGCCCATCTGCTTCAAGGTTCACAGATGTTTTTCTGCATACCTTGGTTATAATGAAAGGTTATTATAGTTGCTGTTACCTTCCTATCAGTTCAAAGCAGTCTGGCCATTCTTCTCTGGCCTCAGGCATCAACCACTCACTGGATATCTTCTCTTTTTCTGACCATTCTCTGTAAACTCTAGAGAAGGCTGTGCAGGAAAATCCCAGTAGATCAAAGGTGTCCGAACGACTCAGACCAGCCTGTCTGGCACCAACAACCATGCCATGTTCAAAGTCACTTAAAGTCACCTTGCTTCCTCATTCTGATGCTCTGTTTGAACTTCACCATGTCTACATGCCTAAATGCTTTGGGTTGCTGCCATGTAATAGGAGTATTAGATATTGCGTTAATGGGCACTTAAATTAGTATACCTTTTGAAATGGCTGCTGAATTTAAAGTGTGTAGCGCTCAATCGGCCTATATATTACCAGCCTGTTACTAACCACAGGGCGTCCGATACTGTTTTTGTCAAAGCCAGTGGCACCTCACAGGTGTAATTTTATGTAGGTGCCATGATGAAACAGTTAGGCATGTCTCTCACGACCAACTCTAATATGGATGGTTTTAAAGATCTTGTGTCACACAAAAGTTAGTACCAGCCAAATGACAAGAATCTGAGGTGCACAACACCAGAATCAAAACTGAAAAAAGTTTTCAGGGAAATACACGGATAATACTGCATTAAAAGTGAAATCCCTTTGTTAATATGAAAAGTGGGCTGGTTTGAAGGAGGCCTTCAGGTGGGTGATGGGGCGCTTGGCCCTGCTCCCAGAACAGTTTGCAAAGGAAGGATTAGGCTGGGTTAATTGGATAGATGGTCCAAAAAGATTAGGTGCTGTAAGCAACATTTCTTTACCCCTTTCAGCCCGACACAGTGAATAATGGAGCACCTGACTGTAAACACAGGGCCCAAATGTAGTGTGTTAATGTGCTGACAGAGCTGTCTGCCTGGAAGGAGACAGTGTGCTGGAGATGTCTGACCTAAACACAGTTAGGTTAGGTGTTAAGCAGAAAGGCGATCATTACACAAAGGCATGAGTGGAAGCATATAGTCTGCCAAAAGAAGCATGTTTTATTCCACCTGTTGCTCCAGTTTACACAGTTTTCAAAACTTTTTGTGGCCTGTCAAGGACCTTAAAACCTCCGTGGGCTTAGTACCCTTAACCCTATGCTGTCAGAGTGTACGATCTTTTTAAAGGACCTGCTAATGTTGAGGTGTCTGCCTTTGGGCAATTCACATGAATTGCTACTCCTCCTCAAGTCTTGGTCAAATTTTAGTGACATTTGCACAAAGGTCATCTTATGGTTCTTCAGCCAGTTGTGGTCAGGTCAAGGTCACATGTATCATTTTAAGGGTACTTTTTATTTTCACAAGACTCACTACTCCTTAGGTGTATTTATGGCATAATAGGTTAAGAGGGTTAAGCTAGGTTAAGAACTAGGGTTGTCATCCTGAATATGACTGTTTGCGAGCCTTCTTGACTTCTGAGTGGATTTTAATTCTCAGGTTGTGCAATACAGCGGACCAATGAGAAGAAAACATATCATGGTCTTTCAGTATTTCATGTGTTAGAGTAACTTCTGAGTTGTGGTGGAACGTGAGCCGGATAAGCTATTAACATTATTGATGTTGTGGGTGGCATTTGACAATTGTTCTCTCTAGTCTTGGCAATTTGTGAATAAAGATAATCCTTCTAACTGAAACGCATCAAAACTACTCACATTTTCAGTGAATATGCTCATATGCCCAGTACCAGTATGCTCATAATGTTAATGCTAACATGTTTGTCGGTCAAGGTTTGCCATGGTCAAAGTCTTAGTTTAGCATGTTAGCATTAGTGAATTGATGCTAAGCATAGCTGGAGCTTAAGGGAATGCTCTTAGCTGTGTAACTATTGGTCATCAACAGAAGAACTGGACAAGTTAAATTGGACTTGATGATGACGCTAGATAAATAGTCATGAAATGTCATTGAAACTTTCCCTTCAGTAGCTTTTGAGGCATTTTACCTGGGGTGAAATGTTAGGGGATCATCAAAGTTGATGTGTGCAAAGATTTCATAGCCATCTGTCCAATAAATATTGATTTTCTTCCCAAGTCTTGGCATTGGTGAACATCGAAGGTAACCATTCTAACTCAAACCTATCAAAAACTTTTCACGCTTTTTCCAGGGAAGTCCATTTTGGCCTTCTCTAAAATCTAGGGTTAGGGTTACTACCTATGATAACGTGAACCTTAGAAGGTTAAGCCTCTATCACACACTTATACTGATGATTGCATCGGGGGCAAATGACATGCAGATTTGAAGAGCAAGGGATTGAACCACCGACCTTCTGATTGGTAGACAACCCACTGTACCTCTATCGCTTGAGCCACGACCACCCCAAATTTTTCCGTGTTGTACTGTAACTCTGAACAGTCTTTGATTTCACCACCAAAGACCTTAACAGTATAATTGCAGGTTGATAAATTCAACCGTGACAACATGCCCAGTTTGATGGTTCCTTTTTACATTCTGCCATAGGTCCTTCAAGCCAGACTTCATCCTGATTCGCCAGCATGCCTACAGCATGATTCCTGGTGAGGACTTTAGAAATCTCGTCATAGGCCTGCATTTTGGCGGTGTCCCAAGCATCAATTCTCTCTTCTCCATCTACAACTTCTGCAGCAAACCTTGGGTGGTAAGTGATCCCTAACAGCTTTCTGTGCCCTACTTTAACCCACAAAAAGGTGTTGTGGGTCCCTTTCTCGGCAGCTGCCGCCGACTGATTTATTTGTGCCATTAAGTGGAGCTGTAACACCTGTGTCTGGAGCCAGCGGAGCATGCGGCCTCCTCCACCACGTGTTTTAAGTCAGTCTGTACTGAGGAAAGCTACGAAACTGTAGTGAAAAGCATGCGGATGTTTGGCTCCCAAGGAGTTCATAAATTACCATCTTGTCACCTACAGCACAGGTTTAAAACAGCAAGAATGCAGAGCAAGATGTTATGCAAATAGATGGGTTTCACTACATATTTATGGCTCTGCAACCTACTTTACAAAGCATACTATAAGTTTTAAAAATACTTCCGGTCAGATACCAATGATTTACTCATCATACACTATATGGACAAAAATGTTGGGCCAAACCTCTTAATCATTGAATTCAGATGTTTCATTCAGTCTCATTGCCAGCAGGGTTGCCAAGTGCTGAGGCACATAGTGCCAAATCTCCTGGCATTAACATCAGCACAATGAGTGTGCACTGGGAGCTTCATGGCATGGGTTTCCATGGCCAAGGAGGTAAATGCAAGCCTTACATCACCAAGCACAATGTCGACTGTTCGATGTGTAAGACATGCCACCACTGGACTCTAGAGCAGTGGTAACATGTTCTGTGGAGTGACAAATCATGCTTCCCCATCTGGCAGTCTGATGGATGAGTCTGGTTTTGGTGAATGCCAGGAGAAAGTTACCCTTGTGACTGCATTTGACCAAATGTAAAGTTTGGTGGAGAACAGATAATGTTATGGGGTTTTTCTGGGGTTTGTTCTAGTGAAAGGAAATGCTAATGCTTAATGCTTCAGCTTGCGGAGGCATTTTTTGGACAAATCTATATTTCCAACATTGTTATCATAGTTTGGGGAAGGCCCTTTTCAGTTCTAGCATAACTGTGCCCCAGTGGAAAAAGCAAGGTCCATAAAGGCATGGCTGGATAAGTTAGGTGTGGAAAAACATGACTGGCCCACACTTGAGTCCTGACCTCAACCCCACTGAACATTCTAGTTTTTAATGAACTATAATGGAGAGTGTGAGAAAGGACCTCTGATCCAGCATCGGTGTGTGACTTCACAAATGCTCTTCTGAAAGAATGAGCAAAATTTCCCACAGACACCCATGCAAATTTCCCCGCCGTGGGACAATAAAGGATTATCTTATCTTATCTTAAAATTTTATAGAAAGCCTTTCCAGAAGAGTGGAAGCTGTTACAGCTATGCATTTGGATTTAGACTGGGATGTCATATAAACTCCTGTAAGCGTAATGAGTAGGTGGCCCAATACTTTTGTCCATATAGTTTACAGGTTAACCAGCTTCTGAATACAATTAGTGCAGCAGTTGAAGCAGATATGAAAAAGCAAGCCTATTGGAAAGGAAATTCCAACACCTTGAGAATAAATAAATCCTAGAATGAATTACTCCTGAGTATAAGCAAGTGGGTTCTCCGTTTTGGAAGAACAGGTGTTCAGACCCACACAGTGAAAGCTTGGTCTAACTGTTCCACTTCACCTTTTATAAACATCTAAAAAACACATGACAAAAAGAAATGTTGAATTACAGACAAGCCATGTCCTCTGCTTCTAAATGTTGTGCTAAGAACACATGTGAAGCTTCTCAAAGTTTCTATCTAACTTCTCCCATCCTGCTGGAATAATGACGTCTGCCTGTCTTGTTTATTTTTGCTTGCAGTTTTCTCAAATGATTAAGCTCTACCACTCCCTTGGCCCTGAGAAATTCCCCCTGAATGAGCAAACTTTCTATCCCAACCACACGCAGATGGTGAGTGCCTTGCAGATATTATTCTTCATTTCAACGGGACGGGGGGGGGGGGGGGGGAAAACAACAA
>VUQH01010219.1:29306-51721 GCA_015106775.1 Etroplus canarensis
GCACTGTGGCGGGAGGGGGGGGGGGGGGGGGGGGGGGGACTACACTCTCACATGCATTCGAAAAGATCACCAAAGACCTCCTGTGGGGCATTTTTCATTAAGTCTTTATTATAAAAATATAAAACACAGAAATTAAGTCAAACATTTCTACAGCCCCTACAAGGAAATACCCCCCACCCACATAATTCAGAAATCAGTGTTTACACACAGACTGTACACAGCTTTCTTGATTGGATTTTTTTTTGACTGAACATTTCTGTGTTAAGCAGATAGTATATTTACATAAATATGAACCACAGAAATAATGACACAGAAACACCACAGCCGGAGGAAGAGCCTAATTGTCACGTATAATGATGGAGATGTGCTAAATATGAAGTATTTTCCCTCAGTTCTCACTTCTGAATACTGTTGAGAAGTTCAATCAAATTGGATGATTTAATTTTCCTCACAGCTTGGCACTAATCAGATAATTTTACAGTGTTATTGGTTTTTAATTGAGTGTCAGTCGTTATTTTTGCCCTAAAAATTTGATCTGACCTTACTCTAACAAAGATGGTGGGCTTCAGTTAAAATACTCTTTAGGAAATACATGTTCACCTTTTTTCCAGGTCTTACGCTCCGAGCCCATGTATGCAAAAAGTGATTACGGATAAATATGTTTGTGGTTTATGTCGTTCCGTTAAGGACTCTCAAATGTGTCGTAAGCACTTCATGACTGAATTCGTTGAGTCGTAATGACTTGCCACCTCATATTGTC
Organism: Etroplus canarensis; assembly: GCA_015106775.1. Classification (NCBI taxonomy): domain Eukaryota; kingdom Metazoa; phylum Chordata; class Actinopteri; order Cichliformes; family Cichlidae; genus Etroplus; species Etroplus canarensis. Next base: position 30,067 of record VUQH01010219.1, read on the forward strand.
GCTAAAATTGGGTTGTCAGTTTTGAAATTTCCAAAACTTTAACAAAGGGTTTGGATTTTGTAAACCTTCACATGTCACAACTGTGTTGTAGACTGTTGAAATTACTTTGTTAATGTTGTAAACGCATACTGAACTTTCGTAACCACTTGATGGTGGCTTGGCAAACTTTTCCCTTAACAAAGTATCATGAATGTCCACGGAGCAGTTGGGAAGATGATGTGAATTTGTAATGCTTTCCTTCTGTTTCCGAAACAGTTTGTCACATTTTGTATCTTTATCATAATTGCTCCGCGTTGGTTTGCAACTAAACTGAAACATATTGTCTCTTATCCGTTTTGTAAAACCTGCACTCTGAAGGCCATGCCAACACCTCACTGCAAATTTCATGTCATGTTTATTTGTAATCAAATTCGCATTAGTGGGAACTCAGCTTTAAACACCCGTGACTTGACCGTAAACCAAATATGAAATTAACTTAGAGTAGCATAGCTCTATCAAACATCTCAACATATCCAACTTACATTTTAATATTTCTACAAATTTAAAAATATATATATTGTTGAGCAGAACCAGGAGTTGTTTCCAGTCTTTTCTCTAGTATTTTATTATAGGCTATCTTACAAAATGTCGCTTTGAGCTAAATTATGGTGACATACCGTAAACGACTGCCAATAACAGATTTATATTTAGCATATACACATCTGTACTATATTCGTTTACCACCTCAAGTATTTGGTGTTAGCCTTCAGAAGCAAATATAACCGGAGTATTTTACGCTCTTTCAGTATAAATGACAAAGGGGCTCTTCCTCTTTATGAGGCCAGTCTGTGTCTGTTAATGGAATGGACTGAAGGGAAGTAAAAATAAGAGAAACCCAAGATGGGAACAAGTGAACAAGAATGAATTTAGTGACAATATAGTGTTACTTTCATTTATATATAATGTCCATTTCAAATAGTTAAATACAAAAGATTGAATATACACTTACAAAATATGTCATTCTCTGAAACCTCTGTTTATACTTTCTATTTTATTGGATTGGTGATGAATACCAGCTGGGGTAACTGTGACAAAGCAAAAGAAGTACCATAATATTGAATTTGCAGATGCTGGTGCTTCATTCTGGATAATTTAATATGCTGCAGTGAGTTCATATTGTTGTTCGGCCTATTCTTCTAATTTTCTGCATATATACCACAAAGTCTAATCCAGTAAACATATAAATAAATGTAATACAGAGGTTTCAGCCGAGTTGATTTCTGTAGCTTATGTTATATACAGCAAAAAATAAAATATCACTTTCTCTGCAAGAAATGGGCTACTCCCTGCATTGGCACTGTGTTGGTTTTAACATTTCTCTGGTATCAACCAGTGCACAACAAAAAGAGGGAGGGGGGGGTGTTTGTAGTGCAACTTTTTTTTTGTAGTTGCAAGAGACAGAGATACGACCATCATAAAGACATGTGTTACAGTAAAAACTGTGAACATAATGTATACTTCACTGTGAAACAATACCATTTTCACAAAGTTTTTTTGAAGCCAAAATAGAGATGTAGATTTTTAAAGTTCATACATAACATATTGGCACTGCTTTGAAATGATTACTGGCTGTGTTTTATACTACCGATGGCAAGCACTGTTGGGTCGAAACAATGGATTATCAGAATTACACTGTATTAATGAGGCTATATATTTCATTGATTGTATTTCATCTGACACCTCAGTTCTGAGAGTTGTAGGAACTGGCTCCGTGTACAAATGACCCTGACACTAGCAGGAGGCTGACTGTATGTTGCTAATAAACCCAATGATACTTACTGATACTGTACAATATATTATTTTTAGAGATTATGTCTTCTCTTCTGAAAATCCCAATAGACTGATCAAGGTCTTCTACTTCTTATTGACCCATTCTGTCTTTGTCAACTTAGTACAAAAGACTGTATTTGATTCTAGTGTATGGAAAACATAGAGCTACAGGGCAATCTGTACAAAAAAGGGTATTGTTTTCTATTAGAAGTGCTACAAACAGGCACTGTAATAGATCTGCTCTCTTTTTCACTTTATTGCCCCTTTTAAAAAGGGAGGTCACCCAGGCAGGTGAGCTTTAAGAGTCCTGTAATACTCTAGACATGATCGGAGATGGGGAAGTGGCAGTAGGTTTTGATCGGAGTGCATTTGGGCTCAGGGGTCGGTGGCGTTGATGGTGGTTTTATCGCGGCCGGTCATGCCTCGGTACCAGCTGCAGTAGCCCTCCTTCTGCTGGATGCAGGCGTAGTGTCGGGACTGGTAGCCAGGATACCCAAAGTGGGACAGCATGTCCGTCCATAGGCACTCGTTCTTTGAGGTCACGAAGCAGGGAAGGTAGTGGCAGGGCTTAATCTGCAGAGACAGACGGGAAACGAAAAATAAAACAGTGAGTCTACAGAAATTAAAGCCATGTACAGTTCAATGTATCTTAATGAGAAAATGAAAGGAGTTTTCACTGGACTCCATGTAATCCTGTGAAAACCTAAGAACATCCAATGATTCAGTAGCTTGTAAAACCACCTTAGCAGCAATAACTTGACGTAATATTTTTCTGTATGACTTTATCAGTCTCTCACATCGTTATGGAGGAATTTTAGCCCACTCTTCTTTATAGCATTACTTCAGCTCATAGAGGTTTGCAAGCATTCATTTATGCATGGCTCTTTTAAGGTCCCGCCACACTATTTTAGTCAGGTTGAGGTCTGGCCTGTGGGCCATTGCAACACCTTGATTCTTTTCTTCTTCAGCCATTAAAGCTGTAGATTTGCTGGTGTGCTTGGCATCATTGTCCTGATGCAGTTTCAGCCAAGCTTTAGCTGTTGACAGATGGTCTTACATTGGACTCTAGAATATTTTGGAGTTGATGTCCAGTACCTGCAAGGCGCCCAGGTCTTATGGTCGCAAAACAAGTCCAAATCATTACCCCTCCACCACCGTGCTTGGCAGTTGGTATGAGACGTTTACACTCATATGTTGCATTTAGTTTTCACCAAACATGGCACTGTGCATCATGGCCAACCTCCACTTTGGTATTACTTGTCCAACGGACATTGTTGCAAAATTCTTGCAGTTTGTTCATTGTGACTTTGCAAAACTAAGCCATACTACCATATTATTTTTTAGAGAGAAGAGGCATTCTCTTGGCAACAATTCCAAACAACTCATACTTGTTAAGTCTTTTTTAAGTTTTACTATCATGAACGTTAACATATTAACTGTGGCCTGTAGATTCTGAGATGTAGAGGTGGTCGCACTTACTGATGATCAGTTTATCACATGGCTGTGATTACAAGCACCTGGCTGCTGCTACTCAATTCCTACTGAAGCGGGTTTTCTTTACAGGTCTGCATAAAAAAAGTTTTCACATAAAATGTTAAATGGAGAAAATAAGACAAAGTAGTTTGGATCGTGAGAGACAGGAAGTGACACTCATAATTGAAGCGAAACAGTAAAAAGGGAACATGCGCTTGACGAAACGTGTAAAATGTGTACTCTCATCTTTGCTCCACTGCTTTTCAGCTTTTGCTTTCAGACATTTTCTACAGCAGAATTAATTGATCAGATGTGATTTTAAAAAGGCAGCTTTTTAAATAACTAAGCACAAAACCAGTTAAGTGTACTCTGGTATGTGATACTTTATGCAATAGACTAAAGTCTCCCTGAAGCAGTGAACTTTTTTGTAGTTTCTTAGGGATTCAGTTTGATTTCACCCTTCCGTGCGTCACTGCCCCAGGTGCTCACACAAAAAAGCAGCTTCACGGATGAATATACAAGCCTGAAGTGACAGGAAGATTCACATAACTACCCGGAGCGCTGATAAACGGAGGGGCTGCGTTTAGCGGCGGCAAAACTGAGTCATCAGCTGCGAAGAGCTGCACTTATCTGGATATGAATGCACCAGCAAATTCAATTAGTAACTGAGAGGGCACATATCCCATTTTGGCTGCTTTTGTTATTCAGGCCTGGAGAATTTGTCCTCCACAGTTCAGAGATGTTTGACACAACTTCCCGGTTCGAGTGCTTTTAATGATCTGTGGAGAATAATTTTCCAACTGGTACGACACGCTTCTTGCTCTCCGGCGCAGTAAATCATCATTTGTGAAGGAATGCAAAAGATGTAGGGCTGTGTTTTTAAAAAGCGTGATGATTTCTATACCCGCTTTTACTAGCGGACCCTCATCGTGAAGCCTCAGTTGATCGATGGCTTTCTCTAGATGCCTCTGAGCCGCTGCAGTGTACATGCCAAGCACAGTTTACTCGCTCCGGCCCGTACGGGGAACAAATAGGTCTCTCTGCTAAACCACTTACACTGATAGGGGCCCGAGTGTGTTAGCAGATGTCCAGGACACTGCTGTACAGTAGGACATTTATGAGGCGGGTCGGCAGCTGTACAGCGGCAAGCTACATGTGTGAGTCACATGAAACTGGGAATGAAGACTTGAGCCGATTCCAGACCTGTTACTTAATAATTCCCAGTGATAGGAGTAAAATTTGTTTTCTCTCCATTTCTGTCTCTGCTGAACATCCAGGATGAATAATAGTGGAAATCAAGCGCTTAAAATGAGTTCATAATTCAGTCTTAATAAAAAATAATATCTGTTTGTTGACTTGCAGTAGAACTAATGAGCCTAAATTGATCTGACCCTTAACACAGATCGACATCATGAGTTAGTACATCTCTTCTCCTGTAATGGTTAACATGCATCATATTGATGGATTATAAAAGTGATCAAATAGCAGTGTCACATGTAGTTTTCTCTGCAGTAAGCTCCTCTTCAGCCTCATCCTGCTTCCCTCATCTCTTATCCTTGTTTGGGTGGAGGTTGCTTGTTTTACACTCACCCTGCAGGTGCAGCCAAGATGGTAGCGATGGTTGATGCCTTTCTTCTGAGCCAATGAGAGGCGCTCCCATCGCTCATTGAAGTTGCACAGCCCCGTGTAAACCTTGCCATCGTACACTCGTCCTGTGGAAGCAAAGAATGAAAGCATTTCTGTAGGGCCACTTGAAAACTGTTAGGATTTCATTCTTAAAGGTACAAATATGGAGTTTGTCCCCATTTGTTGCTGGTTTAGTTTTAATTTGGTCCATTCATCCAAAGCAGCATTTGTGAGGTCAGACACTGATGTTGGATGAGAGGGTCTAGCTCACACTCTCCAATCTAGTTCACCCAAAAAGTGTTGGATGGGGTAGAGGTCAGGGCTCTATGTGGGCCAGTCAAGTTCTTCCTCACCAAACTCATCCAACCATGTCTTTATGGACCTTGCTTTTTGCACTGGGTTATAGTCATGGTGGACAAGACAAGAGACTTCCCCAAACTATTCCCACAATGTTGGAAACAGAAATAACCACTGAGTCAAGTAGCTCAGTGGCCCAATGTTGCATTCTTTTTGTGAAGGCAGACTGCATGGCTAGGTTCTTGATTTTATACATATGTGACAATAGGCTTTATTTCAGTGATTAAGAGGTTTGGCCCATTATTTTGTCCATATTTGTACTTTGGCCGATATTTATCTGTAGCTGAGCAATTTTGCATTGGCTAAACATTAACAAACAAACACCAAACTGGTCGTTGGCACTGATCAAGCTGGTGTTCTAACCTTCAGCTGCTCCCTTGTATTCTCCCCAAGGGGTCGCCACAGCAGATCAATCCGCATTGGTACATGATCGTAATCTTAATTTACTGTGTTGGTACACTAATGCCTGGACAAATTGATAAACTGACCCGATGACAGAGCTAGGTTTTAAAAATAATTTTGAAGACTACATGATGATCCGAATGTCAAATTTCATGGCAGTCCTTTCAATAGTATCAAGACCTTTATTAGAAAACAAAACTTGGAAAAAACGGAGACAAAGGCAGTCCAATTCTGTCATCAGCATTCTAATGGAGATCAAGATATAGCTGTTAATAGTAAAAGCATCTTTACTTGGTTAATCTGTGAAAAACCACACGTAAGAATTAGGCCATGAATGCAAACATACCACTCCACAGAATACTATAGACCCATCACTCAACCATTCCGGCTTATTTATCCATGGTAAGACAATATCATACAGTAAGCCCATATTAAACCAACACCTTTATTTATGGATATCCAAAGGTCAGCAGACATCTATTTTTAGTGTTGGACCATTTGCAGCTTATGGACTCCTGAGACAGGTGCACAATGGCACTGCATGTGCTCGAGAACATTCCAATGTTGTCAGTGTTGTCACCACATGGGAATTTGACAACTCACAAATATGTGCATCTTCGACCCCCACTGAACCCCCCATTCAGCCTGCATCCTCTCACTGGGATTACTGGAGTCACTGGCAGGCTTATTACACGGTGTTGAGTGTGTGACATGCTCCTAAAATACTAATCAGGGCCAGGGCACTCAAGTCTTGATCAAAAGCAATTCAGACAGCTCGCTTCACAGGCCCCAGTGTGTTTAAATTGCTCTTAATACAATCCCGATCATATGCAGGACTTATTATAGACCTCCTGAGGGAAGGGAAAGACATTGGTGATGTCACTCGCACTCGGGACTGGGTAAACATAGCTATTGCTGCCCAGCAACGTCGGCTTGTTGGCTTGTACCGTGGGGTGTAGTTGCAGTATTTACAGGTCAGGACTTAGCGACAGCTACATACACCAAGCACAGCAGGGTCCAAAGTAAACTGCACCTCTGTTGGAAATAGCAACTCATAAAGTGCTCCTGCTAGAAAACGTCAATCGCTTCCTGCTGGCTGTTAATTACAAGTTGTGTGAGAGAAAAAGCCCTGCAGTTTTGAAGCTGAGAAACTGAGGGAAATGAGTGCACAAACATTTTAAAAAGGCCCCTGCTTTGCCCCCTTGCACAGTGGCAAAAGGTAGGTTATAATTAGTGGGAAAGTTTTTGTTGCAGGACAAATGAAGAAGTCCTTGGGGAGAAGGAAAGTGGGGAAGAGTATCTTAAAGCAAACAAATTTGCAGTGCTGGTAGTTAGACTCTGAAAGGCCTGAGAGGGAACAAGCTTTTGCTTGGCAAGAGAAAGCCAGCTAGAATTTTGTTAGCACCCATTTGGTGGAAATGGATTTTTTGTAGAGAGTTGGGATGAGTTATTAGATCAAAAAATAATCTGATTTTATTTAACACACCAGCGCTGTATCCTTTCAGGACGGGTGTAGCTAAAATTTACAGATGCCCCCTGAATGTGTAACAGGCAGGCAATCATAAAGCAACTGTTTTGAAACGAAGGCAGCTGTAAGGACACTTGCTGAATACTGACTGTCAGTTGCAGCTTTCTCAGGAACTGCTCATCCAGAAGAGAAGTGATTAACTGAAGTCAGTTGTTACAGGAAACCAGAGGAAATATATTAAGTCCAAGTCCAGCTATTTTATTGTGACAAAAGTTTGAGTTTTAGACCATCAGAGTCAGGATATTTTGTAAAAACTTTTCGTAGAACTCTGAATTTTTCACCCTCTTTTGAAGGCCTGTTTGATGTTTAAGACTTAGTTTTAGGGTTAAAGTTAGTATTAGGTTTAAATTACATTTAGGGTAAAGGTTTAGCACTTAGTTGTGAAGTTTAAACTCAGGGTAGGGGACTTGGGAATGCACCTTCCTTCAGCTGCTCCCTTGCAATCTCCAAGGGGTCACCACAGTGGATTAATCTGCATTGGTAATTTAGCAGAGGTTTTACACGTGATGCTCTTCCTGAAGTAACACTCTGGTGAAAAGGGACTTACGTCCCTACCTGGAATCAAACCAGGACTTTTCGCTTGTAAGGCGAACGTGTAAACCACCACATTACAGGGATACTCTCAGTAATTGTCCTTAAAAAGATAGCAAACAAACTGTTTATGAATGTGTATCCCTTCCCCTACACACAGAGTGGAGCAGTCAGTCCAGAATACTATTAGACAGAGAACAATTTTAGCCTAAATATGAAAATCGCTCAACCGAATTATGTCAAACTCAGCACTGCAGTTACTCAGGTCTCTAGTAATACTCCTGCCAAGTTTAAGTGGATTGGACGAAAGGTTTCAGATATGTGAGGAGCAGACAGGCCACAATTTCTTGAATTATGAGTAATATATATGCTCCTTTGTTCAAATGAAAATGCTTGGTTTTTGCGTAGTTTATTTATGGTGGCGTTTTTGGACTTTTTAATGTTTTTTTTACTAACCCTGTTATATTCGCAGTTGCCAGAGTCTGGCAATTTTCTTACACTTGACTCTTAAAAATCAGTGAACTTTAAATGAGACAATCAGACCCTGACAAGCATAAAGCAACACTTGGGAATGTATGACAGGAAAAACACACACAACTCACCTGTGATCAGGTACTGGTACTTATTGATGTCAAACTTCACACCGCACAAACTCTCAGAGGAGTCTGTGTAAATGTGCTGCACATGCTGGATTTTATTAAATCCTTTGTACATCTGTAAGAAACGAGAATCAAAAATGGAATTACTCTTCTTTAAAATATAGCAAGTGTAATGTTATTCCTTCACCATGGTGCTTCATCTCTTACTCAACCTCTACGTATAGAATAATGAGGAATGGAAACAACACGCTGGCTCTATCAGATAACATTTCTTAAGGAATGCCTCGAGGGAGAAGGAGTATTCGACTTGGCCCTCAGCTAAATCACAGATAACATGGCCACGTTGTGTAATGTGCTTTTCACTTTGATGCCGTTTTGGCAAGGTCATTGCTAAAACTCCGCTCCTTCCATTCAGCTCAGGCGTGTACAGACTGAAGTCAGTGTTTGCTCTGAGAACTTTCTGGGGTTTTTTTTTTCCTTCAGTGTAATTTATTTGTCTGGGAACAACAGGAAATCCCTGTTTAGATGCAGTGCTCCCAGAAAAGCAGAACAAACCATTACTTAAGCCAGAAACTGTGGCACTTTGGGAAAGCCAAAGGCATGAGTCTCATAGGATTTGTTGAAATTGGAAGGAATTGCGTTAGTTGTAGGGGCAAACCACTGTTTATAGTACAACCCAGCAAAGGAAAATATTAAAAAATAACCAAGAGATGCAAAGGTCGCATCTAATTCCTAAGGATAATCTTTAGAGTGGCGATTGTTATGCTTCAATAACAAGAGGCCACTTGATGCTTTTGTTACAAACTGGGATTTTACTGATGCATTGCATGACTCTGCTGAAATATTTACACTCAGAGCGAGGAGTTTGGTTGAGCTGTAATGCCCATAAGCCTGCTAATCCTCCAGCCTGGCTTCTGTCTGAGCAGTAGGCCGATGTCAGCATCTGTCAGAAATATGCAGCGTTATGTAAGAATATAAAGGAAGTGAAGAACAAGCTTTCAGGCTACGTATCCTGAACCGATTTTCAGCACTTATTCAGCATCAAATACTTGCTGGGATAAATGTGTGTATGATATAGAAAGAAAATATCCAGATTTTTAATCCCTATAAATCTAGATCGGGGTCTTTATTTCTACAGGTAACACCCTATTGTCAGTGGATGCCATAAGCTGGTGGAGGTCTGGGTTTACTTTTAACATTATTAGCTAATATATATACATATATATATATATATGTATATATATATATATATATATATATATATATATATATATGTATGTGTATATGATTAGATAATGGCTAGCTTGACCTTTTAAAAAAATATCTGGTTTTATTATCTGGTGTTCAACACAGGTGGTGATTAGCTTAGCTCAACTGCTAATATAAACTTTGTGAGCTAAATACAAAGCTAGTTAGCTTAGCTCCCTTGTATTTCCCCCAAGGGGTCACCACAGTGGATTAATTGACATAGGTAATTTGGCAGAGGTTTTGTGGCAACCCTCCATACTAAAAAGGGTTTGTGTCCTCACCTGGAATTAAACCAGGAACCTTTCGCTTATAAGGCAACTGTAAAAACCACTACGCAATAGGGACATTAATATGTTAACTTGGTGCTGGTAAAATTTGTTTCAAAATTTGAACAAAAGCTAAGCTATCCATTGTATCTTTTTTAAACTACGCTAAGCCAGAGCCATAAAGGAAAAAAAGTAGCTGTGTCCAGTTCAGGGGAGGACACACCTTCGAAGGACACAGCTCTTGAATAGGGACACAGCTGATGGGAGAATTCCATAATGGCAAACTCCATTCCCGAAATCCTAAATGTCTTCTTTATAACAGACGATGACAAGCATTATTAAGATGACTACTGAGTAACAAAACTTGCTTTGAAGGACTTTGGTCAAGCTAAATGTACTAGCTCCAGCTTCATATTTAACTCACAGACATGGCATAGCATTAAGCAGAGGACTGATGTCTCACCTTTGTTTGCTTGACAGTGTAGCGCATGGTTCCAAAGGGTCCATCTGTCAGGAGCTTCTTGCCCACCACTTTAGCTCGAATCACTGTGAAAAGAGGGAGATAGTTGCATTGCCATGGGTTTGATACAAAAATTAGTAGAAAAGTGGAAAGGAGCCCTCGTGCACACATTTGAAAACTGTGCTGATTTGTTACTCAGCTTGGATTTTTTTCTTAAATCACAAGAGCAATCATATCCACCATTTGAAACTTTTGCTGACCTGAATCCTCAGTCTCCACAATCCAAGGAAGAACGTGACTCCAAACTTTTTTTTGCGGATTAAAAAAAACATCATACCAAAGCCACGTGTGTGAGACTTCAGTTTAAACAGGCTTCCGTCTTTGGGATGGGGGCTTGAAAAAGATCTTATCGGGGTGCAGGACCCTCATGTAAACGCTGGCAAAGGTGAAAACGCGCAGCAGCAACTTTGATTTGTTTGCTTTCACTTGTGCTGTAGTAAGGGGGCTTATTGTGAAAGGCCTAGAACAGGGAGTGTATAAAATGAGCGATCATTTGAGCTGCTGCTTAGGGCCTGACCGGAGCTGCGGGCCCTGCAGGAGCTTTCAGCTCTCTCTGAAGTTCACCTGCTGCCCAAATCCCACTGGCCACAGACACAACTAACACTGGTTATGTTTGTTATCTTCTCCCTGTGGAATTTCCTCCCCAGATTCTTTGGGGGCTCACATTCCCCAGAAAGGAAAAAGTGTGCAGGCTTTCATTCTTTTCAAATGGATAAAGAAATGAGGCATGTGGCATCTTCTGTTAGGTTTATATTTATCTAGCTGTCCTGCTTTGAGGCAAAAGGAAATTGGGCATAAAAATGCAAGTCACACAGGAAGCTATTGCAGCATGGCCACCCAAAAGTGGTGACCACAGATTTAGTTTGGACATAAAGTCCCTGATTAGAACCTAGTCTTTATTTAAATAACCCCAAAAAACCCTATTTTGAGCCAGTATGAGCTGAGAAATATAGCCATCCAGGAGTCTGCCAAGAGAAATATGGCAGGCTCCACTTTCAGCAACAGACTTTGTTACTTTCATTCATTTGGATTCAGTCTTTTAATAAAAGCTTCAAATTACATGTAAAGTAACAATCTGCAGAAATCACCTGGCAGCATTTTGTTAACGTTCACTGTCAGCATCACAAAAGAATTAAATCACAATAAAGCAAACCTGGGTCATTTCAGTCCTTCCAGGATTAACGCTCAGACCCCCTGCCTGCCCTCCGCCTTCTGAACTCTTACAATAACTTAGCGCCGAACATTTGATCCATTAATCTGTCAGCTCTTTCAATATGAACCCAAGAGCTCAATTACGTGATCAGCCTCTGCTAAATGTACCCAAATGCTGTATGACAGACGTCTGCCGCAGCAATTACTGCAGAAAAGGCGCACAATTACGTAGGAATGTGCAGATATAACAGGATACTTTTGCCTCAGTTAAATACACAGCTGCCGTTATTTTCAAGTGCCACCCAAAAACCCAGTTTCCGTCTCTGCCCCGACCTCAAAACCAACCGTCAGGAGAAACAAATGTTTGTATTTGAAGAGCCACAGGTCAGCTGATTCAGTGGAAGTACGTCCAGATCGGGCCCCCTCTTCTTGCACAGTTGGCCAGTGATGCTGCCATCACCCTGAAGAATGTGTGAAAGGCCTCAGCTGCTCACAGACAGAGGATTTGTGTCATTTTCCTGCACTGACCGCTTGATTTCCTCTGCATTCAGCAGTTATATTCACGTGTGACTGCAGGGCTGCCAGTTTGCGTCAAAAAGTCCATATTACAAGTGTTTGCTTAATGAGTATTCATATTACAATCCTAAATCACCCTGTCTCAACTAGAAACTATGGGTACGGTATGGTATGGGTTGAAGTGTAAGTAGATTTTATCAGTCATTACGTACGTTTGAACATATATGGTGACACAGAAATGTGTGCACAGTAATTAAATGTCCAAATCTAATTTGCACTGCGGGTAATGGTTACATGGAATCTTATGCTTGTGCTTGCACTATACTTATAACCGGACATCTCATGTTGTATAACAGCTGCTCTTACAAGGCGCTATTTTACCCCAGTCTAACAGCTACAAACAAATAACTGTTTAAACGTTAATGTACCTTCAGCTGCTCCCTTGTATTCTCCACAAGGGGTCGCCACAGCAGACTAATCTGCATTGGTAATTTGGTAGAGGTTTTACATTGGATACCCTTCCTGAGGCAACCCTCCAAGGTGAGAGGGGCTTGTGTGTGTGGAATTGAACCAGGGACCCTTCGATTGTAAGGTGAATGTGTAAACCACTTCACTACGGGGAACAACAAATACCCACTTATACTATGTGCTATAAATAGAAAAAAGTGATAGTGAATGTGAATTTTTTTTTATGTCTTTCAGTCTTTATGGAAGTAGTTACTTTTACATCTGAAAAGTAAAGCCAACGGCACTTCTGGCCTTAACACTGCATTGTTTTAATGGCCAGCAGGGGGTAATCTTCTAGTTACCAAAACACATTCAGTTGTGTAGAAATCTATGGGAAAACAACCCTAGCCTGACTTTTGACCTCAGTAAACACTTTCAGGATTAGTTTATGGCATCAAACACTAGCTTCATGTGTTGTTGAAGAAAACAGGCTGTTAATTTTGTAAATTACATTAATTTATGATCAGGTTATGGTCTAACTGAGCATGTGTTGTCCTCGATACACAATCAGATCCACCTCTCTTATCACGTCCAGTTTAAAACCTCGGTTTCAAAATGAGACTTCAGTAACAAATGGGTGGTGTTATGGTAGCTACATTCATTTTAGTTAAAGTCAGTGGATAGAAGCTAGGTAACCTAACAAACAGTGCTTCTGATCAAATGTACCGTTAGCTGCTCACACCACAGCGGAAAAATCTGCAATGGTAATTTGGCAGAGGTTTTATGCCAGATGCCCTTCCTGACGCAACCCTCCATAGTGAGACGGATTTGTGCCCCCACCTGGAATCGAACCAGGGACCTTTCACTTGTAAGGCGAATGTATAAATATCTACACTTTTGCGTTATTTCAATGCCTGCTGATGATAATAAAATGGGGATTATTACAAACCCATTAAAATTTGATTATAAATTGTATACAAACTGAATGCGGCACGGTGGTGAAGTGGTCAGCACCATCGCCTCACAGCAAGAAAGTTCAGAGTTTGAAACTACCAGCTGGCTAGGGCCTTTCTGTGTGGAGTTTGCATGTCCTCCCTGTCCCTGTTCCTTCTGGGTACTCCCTCCCACAATCCGAGGACACTCATAGTGGTAGGCTAACTGGCAAATCTTGGCCGTAGGTGTGAACGTGAGCGCGAGCGGTTGTCTCTCCAGTTGCCTCCCACCCTATGAAGGCTGGATACAAACCGAATGAGCCAACAGCTAATGCAAAGTAACCAAAACCCAGGCCTATGCAGTGTCTTTGCCAGTGGAACTGTCACATTTGGCTGACACCAGCCCTTGATGAGAGAGGAAAAGGAGAGATTTTCCCCACGGTTGCGTCTGTCACCGCTGCTTTAACTGCAGTAGGCGTAGAACACGTGCTTCAAAGGAATAAACTGCAGCAATTTTGATCTGGAAGCAGCCTCACAAGAAGAGGGAATCCATCTCTGTGTGGTAAAAAAGCAGCAGGCTAGGCTGAGATGCAAAGACAGTTGACCTGAAAAAGTTCACCAGCCTATTAAGTCATCCAAAGCTGGATACAAACCCCCCCCCCTCCCACCCTCATCTGCCACTACCCCCTCCTCTAAGAACACTTTCCGGTGCCGCTGGCTGTGACGCACAGGGATTCATCTTCTGCTGAGGATCTGACACACATTTTCAAGAGTGGGAGTCTTTTCGTGATAAGAGAGGTAACCAGGATCTGACACGCACGAAAGAAAAGGAAACAAAAAAGTGAATCCTTTTGTCACTCAGTATCTCTCGCCTAAAGCAGGGGATTACACAAGCATGCATGCAAACGCTAAATCTTAAGGTGAGCATGTAATTGAGTTAAACATTTATTTCAGCCTACGTACAATGTGGCAAACTGCAAGCATGACAGGAATAAGGTTACTCATTTGTGTGCTTGCGTGTGTGTGAGGGAGAGGAGGAAAGAGAAGCACGGGGCGGGCGGCGCCGATTTTAGTATGCAGAAAGTTGTCCAAGCTTGAGGAGGCGAGTGGGAGGAAGAGGAATTCTCAGGACGACACACTACCACGCTCAAAAATAAACACTGAAACTGAATCCCTGTTGCAGAGCTTTGTGTCAGGTGGAAAACACTGGAGCAGAAATCATGCAACGTTCACTTACAGGCCAAATGGAAGGGAAGGTTGTGAAGCACGATGAGCTGTTTTTCCTATCAAGTGCCGCATTTTTAAATTTGGCCCCAAATTGGCGGAGACTTCGTTACTTATTAACAGTATACCAAAGTCTGCTACCTTTGATTTTAATGTTTTAATGTATGTTTAAGCTAGTTGAGCGCTATAAGTTACTGGTGATCTCAGACCACATAATGTTGAGTGCAGCGAATGAAGCAAAAATGCATTTTATTACATATGGATTCAACTTCTTATTTGTTAAGAAGGAATATGCCAATGAACGATTTGGAGGTTAACTGAAGCTATACTATATGGACAAAAGTACAAGGCCAAGCTTCTTAATTATTCATTTCAGGTGTTTCATTCAGTCTCGTTGCCATAGATGTATAAAATCAAGCATGCACTCTGCCTTTACAAATATTTGTAAAAGAATGAGTTGTTTTAAGAGCTCGGCGTGACAAGTCAGTTGGTGAAATTTCTTCCCTCCTAGATATTCCACCATCAACTGTAGGTGCTATTATTGCAAAGTGGAAGCATTTAAGGACAATGGCAGCTCAGCCATGAAGTTGCAGACCATGTAATGTTAATGAGCGGAGTTGCTGGGTGCAGAGTTGCACAGTGCATGAAGGTCAACAACACTCTGCTGACTCAAGAACTGCAGAGCTCTGAAACTCATCTGGCATTAACATCAGCACAAAAACTGTGTGCCATGGATTTCCAAGCCTTTCATCACCAAGCACAATGCCAAGTCTTGGATGGAGTGGTGTAGGGCATGTTGCCACCACATCTCTGATAGATGAATCTGGGTATGGTGAATGCCTGGAGAGCCTTTCCTTCCTGAGTGCATTGTGCCCACTGTAAAGTTTGGTGGAAAAAAAAGATAATGCTAAGGTTTCTTTTCTGGGGTTGATCTGGATGCCTTAGTTTCACTGAAGAGAAATTTTAATGCTTCAGCTTACCAAGACATTTTGGACAATCTTATGGTTCTAACCTTATGAGAAAAGTTTGGGGAAGGCCCTTTTCTGTTCCACTGCACAAAGCAAGGTCCATAAAGGTACTGTGTAGTTGGATGAGTTGGTGTGGAAAAACCAGACTGGCCTGCACAGAGCCCTGACCTCAACCCCATTAAATAAATCTGGGATGAACTAGAACAGAAAATGCAAGCCAGGCCCTCTCTTCCTGCTTCAGAGTCTGACCTTACAAATGCCCTACTGGATAAATGGATAAAAATTCCCACAGACGCGCCTGAAAATCTTGTAGACAGAAGCTGTCATAGCTGCAAAGGAGGCAGGGGGAAACTCCATATTAATGCATTTGGATTTAGAATGGGATTTCATAAAAGCTCCTGTATTTGTAATGCATGCCCAGTACTTTTGTCCATACAGTACACGTCCAAAAGAGAGAGAAAACCAAGCTCTGTAATTCCTTTGCCTTAAGAGATAAATCTTTCATTCTTACTTGTCAAATTATAAAGCTTTCGGTTTTGAATGAATTCCTCCTCATTAGAGGCTCCCGCTGGATCAAGCGATGAGAACGCTGAAACAACTACTTATTTAAATCTTAATGTCATGCTAGGAGACCTCAAAAACGCTACTTGCCCAAGATAAAATTGCTGACTCCTTGTACATTTTGGCCAAAATAGCTAAAATACAGTATAGAGCTCCACAACAAACCCTGTCTCCAAATGAGGAAGATCTCTTGGAAAGGCAGTTACAACCAAACACTGGGTGTTATCTGTTCACGCCGAACAACTTTGCACCTGCTTTGCATTTACCTCTTCTTGCCATTTCTCTGTGTCACTCACTTGCTGCCTTTCAGCTTTTCCTTTTAATACTTTTGAGACTAATGGCTGTAACTGTTGCTTAAATGTCATGTCATATTGACTGACTGCCCATTACAACTGTTGCAAGGTCAAAGAGGAATTATTTTACCCTTTTAAAAATACTGTAGCTGAATAAATAGCTGGTTTGCGGTTTATTATTCGTTGTGTTTTGATGAGGAGGTATCGGACTAATGCCCATCACCCCTGTACTGGCCTCTTCTGAAACTGTGACCCTCTGGGTTGCTGTGTGGTCATTAGAGGGTAAGTACAGGCTTGACATTTGATACGCCTGGCTCAGGGGACGAGCATCCCAAGCTTGTACGAAATCTAGGCTCTTTGACATCTCAGCGTATTTTAACTCACTTTCAGGAAAACTATGGAAATCTGATCCGAGCTTACATAATGCAAGGGGGAGGAGGGGGACACTCCTCCCCCTTGCTGCTAAAGGGAGTAGCTATTTAACTGAATGCCACCTAACTCATTAACAGGAGGAGGAGGGCGTAGCGGTACCAGGAGACCGCCAATACAAAACCCAGTGCCATGTATTGCTCTAAACCCACTTTGCTGCACTTGTTTTACTAAGCCCCTCTATGCATAGAAGAACACCCACAGGAGGGTGGGATCCATTGCTTTCAATAAGCCTGATCCCCAATCCCGAACCGAGCATAAACACATATCATGCTAATCCTTAGCTTCTAACCGGGTTTACAGTGCAAGCATGTAAAGTTTTGCTCCTGTCACCCCTAGCACTTTGAGAACGAGCAGCATAACGGAGCGATATTGAATTTCAGGGTCAAAGCTTACACCCAGTCCTCTAATCTTGCTTTGGGAGGTCTTTGGAAAAACAAGTGCTGCTCATTTCCCCTTGTGAATGGGCTGCTTTAACCCAGCTGCTTAGTAGCGGCCAACTAGGTCTCCGCATTAGACAGCAGCCAGGTCATTGCCCAGTGCTCAGGTATGTAGCAGGGAAAACCGACCAGCTACTACTCAAATACTAGGCAGTACATTCTGGCCCTTTATAGCATGCCACCAAGGAAGGAATGAAATCCAACAGGAAACTACAGCATCTTCCTGCGCTTAAACATTACAATTTAAAAATTGTCAAGTAAAGAGAGACAGGCTGCAATAACCCAATTTCCAACCCTTTAACCTAATTGTGATTCATCCAGTGGAGTGCCTGCGGGTGATTGTGGGTCAGGGCCAAAAAAACAAGAGCGAAATGCTTTGAACCCCACAGCTGGTCTTAAATTTGGAAGATTCAGGCTTGTTGCCTTTGATGTTGACGTTGAGAATTACAGGCTTTCTCCCTTGTCGAATTAGCATTTCAACCTTATACCTTGTTGTTTTCCACTTCTCGGTGTTTCAGCTACATTTGGTGAAGAAAGCAGAAGTGCAGGTTTTAGTTTAAGGTAAAAGGCATTCAGGTAAAGAATGATCCATGGACTGGCCTGATTACAGTTAAATTGGTCATGTTCAATTAATTGCTCATTCTGGGAGACTACACTGGGCCCAGAATATTCTGTGAGTGTGTGACCTTTCTGTGCATCTGGCCGGTGCTTCTAAAGTGTTTCTCTTAGAGAACCGAAGTGCATGAGCAACCGCAAGCATTCAAAGCACACCTCAAGCTAAGCCAGGACCTTGGAAATGGGATTTGTGGGGCTCACAACTGATCGCTGCCCCCATTGAAGTCAGTCCCAGATTCTACACTGGCAAGTCTCATGGGGTGCCAACACCATAAGCTATCCGAAGATCTGAAGGACTGTGAAAGGCATCGCGTGGGTGTTTGTGGAACGGGGTCACTTAGCTGAAGACACACCCACTGGCTTGGTGATTAGGGGTTACCAAAGAGCATGCGACATAGAGTGGCCATTTTAGGCCTGGGATCCTCAAAAGCATGGCAGGCTAAACCTCCACCACCTCCACCTCCTCTCTAAGACACTACAGAGGATTCACCAAAGCATCACTGCAAGTTGCCGCCCACATCAGAGCTAAATGAAATGACTTAGACCTACACAGACATACTGGTTGTGTCTTCAGAATCTGGGCAAAGGAGCTGCCTTTTCAGTCAGGTTTGGCAAAGCCTTAGGAAAAGCGGGGCCTTGCAGAGCGATTATGACATTCTGAGAGTGGAAAAAGGAAACTGTAAATGAAATGGCATTTTAAAGTTACACCGTGTCCTTAATGTGATGTTTTTTTCTAGGTGCTGAGGGGTAATAAAAACATGAATCAAATAGGAGGTCAGTTAGGGAGAGTTGTATTATTATTTCTAACACTAATATTAACATTAAGATTAAAGGAACAGTTCAACAGGAATGTCCAGTTATCTTCTTTCATACTAACTGTGCATCTGTATAAATGCCATAAACTGTATATAGAAGATGGACAGAGCTACTGTGACATTACCCAGTGGGATTGTAGGTAAATCTTCAAGCTGAACATTTTGGCCATTTTGAAACAGGATACTGAAAGGAGGGAGTAGGGTATCCCTGGTAGCATAGTAGTTTGCACATTTGCCTTACAAGCAAAAGGTCCCTAGTTCAATCCCAGGTGGGGACACAAGCCCCCCTCACCATGGAGGGCTGCATCAGGAAGGGCATCTGGTGTAAAACCTCTCCTAAATTACTAATGTGGATTAATCTGCTGTAGTGACCCCCTGGTGGAAAATATAAGTGAGCAGGCAAAAGATACATGCAGTATACTAAGAGTAGGAACTTGTCAATCACCAGGTAGGCTGGCCCCTAAAGTCTACCCTACTTCATCCTCCTCTTTGACACTTTTGAGGGGCATCATGTTTTATCCAAAAACTAGCAAAGTATTTACTGAGTTTAAAGATCAAGTGATCTTTTTCCCTATCAACGTCTATACAAATGGAGGCTTTTTGCCATCTGCAGAGTCGCCCCCTGTTGGCCATTTAAAATAATGCAAGCTCAGCACACTTAAGGGCTGCCTCCAGTTTTTAAGAAATGCAGTTTATGTTAGCTACCTGCAACAGTTAGTGTAAGTTTAACATAGAAACTGCAAAAACAGTCAGTGGTTCTCAAACTTTTGTTGGCACGCCCCACTTCAGAAACTGAAAAATGGCACGCAAAAATGCACGACCCACACCCCAGAATTGTATCAGTTGCTAACGTTCATCAACGGTCATCAGCACAATAGCACCAGCATACATTTGGTTGTTTCTTTTCATATAAAAACCATATCTAGTCACCACAGTTTCACTTAATATTTTTCATCTGGTTGTCTGCACTACCATAGTTTGATAACCACTGGCCTAACCAAAGGTAACAAAAAAAAACCACTCATCTATAACTGTAAAGCATATTGATTTAGCTGATTATTTCTTGTTTTTAAATTCAGAAAAAGGTGAAGCCTATCTTTGCCTAGCTCAGCTGCATATTTAATAAACAGATGTGTGAATTTCCCTTAGGTTTAAAACAGCACATGCAACAATAATGAATAAAATCTGGGTACGAAATTATGAGTCAGTGTGTCTTTTTTTTCCTGTTATAACTTTAACTTTAACCTCTATTGGTGACCAGTAGTCAGTGCAAGACCATTAACAGTGACACCAGAGTGTGTGTTTATAAACATTCTGCTGTAGCAACTAGTTGATACTAGGTATAAGGGCAAACACGTGGGCTTGCACACATGGCTGCAGTGTGTGTTTAAACTGAGAGATTATTGTTTGAGTGTCTCATGACAGTTTTCACATTTTCAAGTCAAATGATATCAAAACAATATATCAGATCCACTCTGAAAATCAGCTTCTGCCTTTTCAAATATGAATCTGTTTCTCCTCTGCAAAAAGAAGAGGAAAAAAAAATACTCCTGCCTTCCTGTCCCATCTGAGGGTTCAGATCACATAATCCTCAGGCCTTTACTAGTGTTATCCAAAAACAGAGGTCAGGCAGGACTGGCGTTCCTGGCTAAGCCAGATCCTGAGTTCATATTATTCTGGGCGGTCAGAGAGAAAGCATAATCAGGCAGCAAAACCAACTGTGTTAAACCAGCTGGGCACACTGGGCCTCTGAACACAGAAATGCCAGAGTGTGAGGCTAAATAAACAGGATTTGAAACAGGCAATTCACACCAATCAAAGCACATTCCCCAGAGCACCAAAAGGCACAGTTGTGTGTGGCTGAATGTCACACACACACACATGAATAATATTTAAGCAACTGTGTAAGAAATCCTCAACATTTTATCCTGCAAAAAAAAAAAAAAGAAAAGAAATCAGAGGGAAAAGAACTAAGTGATTAAACTAAAGGTCCCCAAGTCTCCTCCTCAGTTTGGGGCCACTTTAATGAGCATCCTCCACTGACCAGAAACTCCCCAAGTTTCTTCTAGTTGCAGAGGTGCGTCAGAGCGCACAAACAGCCCTCTGTCAGCTGGTCAACCCGCAGGCTGCTGAAGATAAAACGGCAGTACCAAAATGCCTCCAGGTAATTGCGAAATTGTGCGAGAACAACGCTTGAAAACAAGCTTTGCCTCCCCCTCCTTCCCCTCCCTCCCTCCCTCCTCTCCACTTGACAGCAGCAGGTCTTTTTCACGCTCCTGCGCCAGGCAGCGCTTTTATCCCAACATGTGACCTCGGTTTATATCTAGCCACGGCTGAAAAATAATAATAATACTACAATAAAAAAGCTGGTACCCACCTATGTCGGAGTTGCAGAATGCGTCTTGCGGGTGCGTCAGAGCGCACGAACAGCCCTCCGTCAGCTGGTTAACCTGCAGGCTGCTGAAGATAAACAGCAGGCTGATCAGGTGCTGGTACACCGACTGCATTTCTCCAAACTTTCCCGCTGCTCTCTGTAATAAACTGTCCGACTGGCTCCGCTGCCTCTGCTGCTGTAGTAGTAGTTAGTGGTCGCTGCAGGCTGTGCGTATAACGTCCAGGTCCGCCGCGCTGCCTGCTGTCACTGTTGCGTCTCTCCCTGATCCCGCAGAGGCGCACAGGCGTACATATAACGCGGGGGGACAGCGTCCACGCCCCCTCTCTGTGAGCTCGCAACCAATCAGGACGGCCAATCAGATGCCATTTAGGAACAGCAGACGCGATGACATACTGGAACATTACCCCCGCTTCATCTTATTTTCCCAGACTGACCAAATAAAAAGTCACAGAAAAAAAAAAAACAGTGTGAGATATTCACTAATAAAAAAAAAAAAAAGAAAGCAAGGT
>VUQH01010221.1:2958-18765 GCA_015106775.1 Etroplus canarensis
CTCAAATAGTCTAACTACTTGTCTACATCATTTTTAAGGTATATACATCCATCCATTATCTTAGTCTTATCTGAATTCTGGTCGTGGTGGCAACAGGCTAAGCAGGGTTTTCCAGATGTCATTGTCCCCAGCAGCACTTTCCAGTTCCTCCTGCTCCTCCTGAGCCATTCCCAAACCAAATCACATATATAATCTCTCCAGCGTGTTCTGGGTCTGCCCCGGGACCTCCTCTTGGTTACTCATGCCCAGAAGGCAGAATGCTGGCCCAGGAGGCGTCCTAACCAGATGCCCAAACCACCTTAACTGGTTCTCTCCCACATCCAGGAGCAGCAGCTCTACTCTGAGATCCCTCTGGATGTTTGAGCTTCTCATCCTTTTTCTGAGTCTGAGCCCAGCCACCCTGTGGACTAAACTAACATATTTGTGACCACAGGTGAGGGTTGGAAGGTAGATCGACTGGTAAATGGAAAGCTTCGGCCCAGCTCTCTTCATAACGACAGTCCAGTACAACGCCCACGCTGCCTCTGATGCCGCGCCAGCTCCCCATCACTCGTGAATAAGATCCTGAGATTCTGCAACTGCGATACAGAGGAGCCATTTCACCATTTTCCAGCAGGGAACCATGGACTCAGACTCGGAGGTGCTGACTCTCACAGTGGTCGCTTCACACTCAGCTGCAAATGTTCCAGTGTGAGCTGGAAGTCATGCGCCAGTGACGGCAACAGAACCACATCATCCTCAAGGCACGTCCTTTGTGACATCTGGTTTCAAAAACACTCAGCTTGAGACTCCATGACGTGACATCACTAACCAATGGATGATGTCACAGTGGTTACATGCATCTTTTATAAATATTTATAAGTAACAGGGCCTGCTGCACTTGACTCACAGCATTTATTTTAAATTATCACATAAAATAAAATAGACGAAAACAACTACTTCGAAATAGTTCAGTATTTACTCATCGGTGTTAATGTAAACCCCTTGAGCTCTTCAGTGTGACAACACTCTTTCCTTTCACGGAAACAAGTTCGACTCGAGTCCTTGACTGCCTTGACACCCCAGTGAAAGCAGGTTTTTGTAGCAGCAAGGAACAAAAAGCTCTCTGTGAGTCAGACTGCGTCGTCTCATCTCCTTGAAAAGCTACAGTATCAGTGGAAGCAGACAGTCATGTAGCGGCCGCGGTAAATTCCCCGAGGCTGCCAAGCATGCAAACTGCTTTTCCTCACATAGCGAGCCTATATATCATGCAGTGACTTCATCACATGCATAGGGACTAAGATGTATTAGGTTGTCAGTGACAGGAAACCAGGCCTGTCAGGTGAGAAATAAATGTCAGAGATGAAAGATACACAACTGTGCACCTTATGGCTGCACAGATGAAAGATGTGTCCAAATAGCATGCATTTATATGAGATTTAAGTCTTATTGGTGAGGTTTTAAAAGCTATTGCTTCATTGTGGTCTGAAATATTGCAAGTGTTCAAAAGAACGTTGGCGTGACCTCTGTGTTAACATTCTGTTTACTTGATAAATTATAGGAATAGTTTGAAATGGGGAATTAAAGTTATCTGAATTTTTTGCTGACACATAAAATCAACAACTATTTGTATATTACATGCAAAGTCAGCAGCTGGATGAGTTAACCGCTCTCCCAGAATCTCATTGCCACTTTTAGATACACCATGTTAACTGGTGAGCTTTACTGGTGCTGCTGCGTAGATTTGAATTAGCTGTTCAGCCCTGTTGTAATCATTATGCTAAACTTCTGAAACTGCCTGACAACTGCAGTTTAACAGACATTAGAGAGGCCTTGAGGTATTTATCTTGTTTGACTCCTGTGCCTCAGTTTTGGGAATTTTGCAATTGCCATCTTTGTGTGTGTGTTCGTTGTTTTCGGTGTAGGTGTCATGAACCAGAAAATTTACAATACAGGACTCCAGACTGTCTTTACTACCAGGCTGTAACAATAATTCAGGCCAGGAGTTTGGCTTTATCCCAGGGCGCTCTGTTAACACAAACTGTCAGAATGCTAAATTTGGAGCAGTGCGTGGAGGTGGAGAGAGTTTGAAACCATAATTGCACGAAGGATGTGCAAAAAGAACAATTATACAACTGGACAATGCAATTTCTGGAGAAGCAGCCGTGGGATGGTTTCTACTTCTGTCAGGCACCAACAACCATGCCTAAAAGTGGTGTACCTAATAAAGTGGGCCGTCAGTTGCTACCACACAGCTGGTGGATCAGATTTGCATGAATTTGCAGCTGAACAGGTGTACCTAATAAAGTGGCTGATTAGTCTAGAGAGGAGAGCTCAAAGTGGATATGTCCTTTACTCTTCTTACATGATGTGAAAACCAAAAAAACATACGCCCAACAAAAGAATGAGCAATTGTTGAACCGCTGAGCTGATGGATTTTGGTGTCTCTGCGACTGCTGGTGTGTTAGGACGTAGGCACTGAGGAAGAGTCCCACTAATTACTTTTAAGTTTTAGCTCATCTGGCTAGATGCGCTAGAATAGGCTAGGCTAGGTGCTTGATTTTATACACCTGTGGCGATGGGACTAAATGAAACACCTGAATTCAGTGATTAAGAGGTGTTGCCCAATACTTTTGTCCATATGGTGAAGTATTTAACTAAAATAACCACGACCTTATCTCACAGTCAGGGTAATTGTATTATTATATCCCTGAAAAGCGGGGATATGATGGAATCATTAGAATTACAAATCTTTCATATGATCACGATAGTACAAAAACTGATGAATTTTTGGCACAGTGATAGACCTCCATGAGATCTGGAACTGATTAGATTTTCAGCCATTTTGAAAATACAGATTTGCCACAAGGTGGCGTTACCTGTCATTTTTTTTCTTTAGGTTTTTAGCCATATCTCCGTGATTATTCATCTGATCTGCCATGATAAAAAACCAAATCGATCATTGGATCATACGTATTCATGGTGACACCATGTCACGTCTGCCGCCATTGCCATCCGGTGGTGCAGCCACTGAAATCGGTGTAAAATGTGCATTTTTAGTCATAGCTCTGTGATTCCAGTCTGCACAAAACTGAAACCAGACTGATCATGAGACCATATACTTTCACGGTTACACAATGTTGCTACAATTAATGCCGCCGCAACTCCTTCGTGCGAGCTCGATAATGTGAATACTATTTGATGTGGGATTTTGGATTTTGGTACCTCTGTGAGGTCTGGAACTGATTAGATTTTCAGCCATCAGGTGGCGTTTTCTGTTAATTTTTTTTTACATTTTTAGCCATATCTCACAGTCATTCACACAAAAACAGCATGGATTGTGCGATCATATACTTTCACATTAGGTTGTGTCTGCCAGCTTTGTCGTCTACTGTTGCTGCGGCTGAAATTGGCAAATTTCCAGGTATATTATGGAATCAACATCGCTGCTCCATACAACGGTTCTTACTTGTCCAATTTGCATTAAAAAAGCGAGGCAAAAAGTTATAACAGCAACTAGCCTCACTTTACATCAAGTGGAGTCAGTTCAGTATTCATGAAGAAACTGGGGCTTTTCTGGGATACATCTTCAGTGGGCACATGAGCTAGTTTATGTCAGAAAAATAAAGTTTTCAAGCATAAAAGTAACTTAAAAAGAAATTTGGAAAATGTAACTTGTCTTATATGTTGTTGCAACATGGACCTGCTATGCTTTTAAATGGTAAATGGACTGAACTTATATAGTGCTTTTCTACTCTAACTGAGCACTCAAAGCACTTTTTCCTAAAAGCCTCATTCGCACACACGCACACTCATGCAGCGCTTTATTCTATGCCTTTAAGCGCATTTAACTACACATTTACACTCCGATAGATACATCGGAAACAATTTGGGGTTTGGAGGCTTGCCCAAGGACACTTCGGCATGTAGAATGGAGAAGCCAGGGACCAAAACGTCAGCCTTCCTGTTGGAAGGTGACCCGCTCTACTTCCTGAGCCACTATCACTGCAACAGACTAAATTTGGGTATTAGTGCTACACGGCTACGTACACAGCTCACCTGAAATATTCATCCATAATCAGCAAAATTTCATTTTTTTTTATAGTAGATGGTGCATTTCAGTGGGTCTCGTGTTTAGTGATAATCAAGAATGTGACTCTTTTGTCACAGCAGAGCATGTCTAAGCTTCTAATCCTGGGTCAGACAGTATATATTAGAGTAAATGTTCATTCTGTAGGGCCATACAGTCGCAGTGTGTGCAAATGTATTAAAAATCATAAAGGCGTAGTCTTAAGAGTGCAGTGTGTCCAGGGCAAGGGTGTAGCTTTGGTTGTAATGTGAGCAGAGACATTTTCTATTCCATGGGCCCTCCATGTAGTTCCCACACATGTACACATTTAGTTTGATTTATATATCTAACATTAATGAAAGTGTTAGCTGTGACAGATTTTTTTACTGTAAATGCTCTTCAGTATCAGGGCTTATAAAAAATAAGGAGCATGGAAATGTAAAAAGAAAGAAAGACCAGTGATGAATCTTTGAAACAGTCTCCTTTAAACGTTGCATTAGACACAAGAGAAGCACTGTACTCGGGACCGAACAAATGCCAGGAATTCATTGTGGGTAGACTGAGGCAGGGTGGGAGAAAAGGGAAACCGCAAAGTGAATTTCAACACTTTATCACCAGTAACTCCTGAAACTTACTGCATTAAAAATGGGTGTGTTTTCCTCAAAATGCAGAGTCAAAGAGACAGCTAAAAGCAGGGCATTCCCCGTGCTGACGCGTCCAGCATCCAGCTGTTCTTTCAGATCCACTACATTTAAACCTTGCAACCCTGACCCTTACAAAGGATACATTTAACCCTAATTGTACAGCTGGGCCCTGATTGTAATTCTATTTAGCCTGACCCAGATAGTGTAATAAGTAAGGAATCCCACTAAAGCAGAGCGCCTGGGCGCAGCTCTGGTCAGACAACACTCCCTATGTGGGGAATTAGCTGGCAGAAAATCAGTCTCTCGCAAGTCTGCAGTCCACCCTCTCCTGCACCGTACTGTATGCGTCCCACAGCGCCTCATTTTACACAGGCATGTTGTGTAAGTATGGGGAGGTGAAGTGAGCTAATCCACTAATTGCACATGTCCTGCGAGTGATTTCTACTGTTCTCCCAAGGTTGTGCTCTTATGATTTGCAGCTGTTTTTGGTTGTTTTTTTTTACCTGCCAAGGCTCTTAGGATGGCAGTGTCCATGACTTTGGTCCAAATTAAACATTAGACCCCACATTTGTTATATGACTTGTCATGAAATTTCATACATACATTTTTGGCCCTCATCACGCAAATGCTTCTGGCGAACTCTTTACTGTGCCTCTTGCGTCATGAGGTCATATATTCTTGGCATCCGGCTAGACTGAACACATACTCATGGCGCCCATTGATAAACCGCGTGGCTTTTAATCTGAATTCACAAACAGGTTGTAATATTCATTTTCAGTGCAACATCACAACAATTTGTACAGACTTTCATTGCTCCCAAATGATGACCCATACTGATTTTACATTGATTTTTCTTTAGTGTAACCCTTCTGTTAACATTTTTTGGGTTTTTTTTTTGTTAAATGTCTCAACATCCATTTGATAGATTGCACTGATAGTCGTGGTTCTCTGAGAATAGATGCTGTAAAATCTTCTTGACTCTGGAAAGGGAATCAGAATTGGGGTGGCTATCACTGATGTTTACACATGCATGTGTCATTTTTAGTCCGCCTAGCTGTGCATTAGAAATCCAAAAGAGGAAAAGTTGCACTAGAAAGTGGAGAATTCACCAGTGCACGGACAGATTTGTTTGCTTGCACCACCAACGCTGTTGCTTACTCATATGCTTAATCCACTGCTGGGCGTCATTCCAAATAAACTTTCATGATTTTGCTTAGTTTTACAGTATTTCAATTCAATTCAATTTTGTTTCTTTAGTGCCAATTCACAGCAAACGTCTCCCCAAGATGCTTTACACTGTAATTTAAAGCCTAATTATGGATTTAACAGGATAGTTTAGTCCACAGGGTGGCAGGGCTCAAACTCAGAGAAAGGGTGAGAAGCTCAGACATCCAGAGGGCTCTCTGAGTAGAGCTGCTGCTCCTGGATGTTGGAGAGAACCAGTTAAGGTGGTCTGGGCATCTGGTTAGGATGCCTCCTGGGCCAGCCTTCTGCCTTCTGGGCATGCATAACCAAGAGGAGGTCATCGAGAGAATGCCAAGAGTGTGTAAAGCAGCAATCAAAGCAAAGGGTGGCTGTTTTGAAGAATCTAAAATATAAAACATGTTTTGAGTTATTTCACACTTTTTTTCTTCACTACATAATTCCATATGTGTTCATTCAGTTTTGATGGCTTCAGTGAGAATGTACAATGTAAAGAGTCATGAAAATAAAGAAAAACCATTAAATGAGAAGGTGTGTCCAAACTTTTGACCGGTAGTGTATATATGTTAAAAATTATATGATGTAGACTAATTTGAGATGAAGGTTTGATTCACTCACTCAGCATCAAGTTGTCTTAAATACCATAGTGAAGACTGAGATGAAAAAAGATAATTGTCTGTCTTGATTTACAATTCAGTTCTATTCAATTCAATTTTATTTATAGTGCAAATTCAGACCAAAGTCACCTCAAGGAGAAAATCCCAACAATCAGATCAACCCCTATATGCAAGGACTTGGTGACAGCGGGAAGGAAGAACTTCCTTTTAACAGGAAGAAACCTCTGGCAAAACCAAGTTCAGGGAGGGGCAGCCATCTGCCTCAACCAGCTGGGGATGAGGGGAGAGAGAAGAGAGAAAGGAGAGCAAAGAGTGACAAAGATTATGGGAGAAAGAAGATAAGAATCGAGCCCAGAAGCAATAAATGCATAAACTACTTTTTCAGCATCAGTTGGAGACAAGATGTTTCTAATTTTAGTGATACTGTACAAGTAAAAGGAAAGAAAAGAATACCACACATTTGTTTAATGTGAGCATTAAAGTACATTAAAAAATGACTCCAAGATTCTTCACAGTGTCACTGGAGGCCAAAGTAATGCCATCTAGAGTAAGTATGTGGTTAAAAAGAGTGTTTATGAGGTTTTTAGTGCCAAATACAATAACCTTAGTTTGTCTGAATTTAAAAGGAAACAAGGTGGTTCATTGTTTTATTTAGTATCAAAGTAGGCTGCTTTTAATGTGATTCATTTGCACAAACACGAGTTGAACTCAAGTTTCAAAGTAGTGTTGAGTCAGTAAGGCCATCCGGCGTAAAATCTCTGCCAAAAAAAATTAAAGTGCGGATGAATCTGCTGTGAGGACCCCTTGGGGAGAACACAAGGAAGCAGCTGACAGTACCATAATTACACTGATGATTCACAGCTGTACATATCCCTATCTTCTGATGACCTATCACCCATACATTCCCTAACTTAGTTTATTGATGACATTAATCTATGAATGTCACAGAACTTCATATAACTAAACAAAGACAAAACTGAATTCTTTTTGGTGCACACGTTCAGAGACAGAGAATTGCGGCTCATTTCATTTCTCTTCCCCTGCAGTGCAAAACAGAAGTAAGAAGTCTGGGTGCAACATTGACAGTGAACAAAGCTTTAAACGACCATATTAAACCTATCACAAAAATCAACTTTCTACCATCTAAAAAGCCTTTCTCAATGAAGTGGCTCTCTGACAAAAAAAATCCATGCCTTTATAACAAGTAGACTATACTACTATAAAGGCCTTTTCACTGGCCTTTTAAAATGCACTGTACAGGGACTACAGTTAATTCAAAACACATAACTAAAAAGCCTGAACGCAGTACATCTGTTCTCAAACCTTTACACTGGCTACCTGTCAAATCAAGGCTTGATTTTAAAATTGCATTATTTGTATATAAAGCTCTATATGGCCTCGCCCCACAGTACATCGTAGGCATGTTAATTAGATATACACCAGCAAGAACTCCCAGGTCCACAGGCAGTGGTAATTTAGCCAGCCCTCGCACCAGCTCTATAAGGCAGATGCCTGAGAATGTGAGAGATGCTGCTCCACCAGTGAACGCTTTCAAAAGCAGGTTATGCTTTTAAAGCAGCTTATGGTAGGAATGCACTTGTGTGTGCTTTGACATTTGTGTATCTATGTAATTTTATACAAGATACAAGAAGATAGGAGAGGTCTGTGGTTTGTTTCCAGGTGGGGACATAAGCTCCTCTCATCATGGAGGGTTGCGTCAGGAAGGGCATCTGGAGTAAAACCTCCTCCAAATTACTGTATTAATGTGTTGCGGCGATTCCACTCCAATAGTGTACTCAAAGCACTTTTTACTACAAGCCTCACTCAAACATTCACACTCTGATGGCTACATTGTGAGCAATTTGGGGTTCGGTTTTGCCCAAGGGAGCTTCGGCCAGGGATCGAGCCGCCAACCTTCCTATTGCTACCTCATGAGCCACAGCCACCCCTACACAACACAACAAACATTGAAATGTACCTTCGCCTGCTCCCTTGTATCCTCCACAAAGGGGTCGCCACAGCAGATTAATCCGCACTGGTAATTTGGCAGAGGTTTTACGCCAGATGCCCTTCCTGACGCAAACCTCCATGGCGAGAGGGGCTTGTGTCCCCACCTGGAATCAAACCGGGGACCTTTCACTTGGAAGGCGAATGTGTAAACCACTACACTACGGGGACACCATCAGTATAATTACGGTAATTTATATAATTTTTCCAGATGATGTGCATGAGTGGGAGCATATAAAAAGTGCTATCCCGAGAATCGACCCTTGGGGTACCCCACAAGTAATGCTCGCCCAATCAGCTGAAAAGCCTCCAAATGACACAAAGAACTGCCTGTCTTTTAGGCAGGTTTTAAACTGGTTTTGAACTAGGCTTTTCCAGCCTGTCTAACA
Organism: Etroplus canarensis; assembly: GCA_015106775.1. Taxonomy (NCBI): domain Eukaryota; kingdom Metazoa; phylum Chordata; class Actinopteri; order Cichliformes; family Cichlidae; genus Etroplus; species Etroplus canarensis. The sequence goes on from VUQH01010221.1 coordinate 11,867, forward strand.
GAATATTATGATCCACAGTGTCGAAAACTGCACTGAGATCCAGAAGTGCAAGAACACAATCCCCCCATGGTGCGAGGGACTTGTTTCCCCACCTGGAATCGGACCAGGGATCTTTCGCTTGTAAGGCGAATGTGTAAACCACTCCACTATGGGGACACTACAAGAAACGCGTAAATAATGGCTTGAATAAGAAGACACTGAAAGATCCACGTATGTTTTATGGCTCCATGCAGATCTTTTGGGTGGAGAATTGCATAAGAAAGGGTCTTTTGATGTAAACGTTGCCTGTTAGCGTCATCAGTGTACACATGTTAATGAAAAGCTGTAGCTGAAACAGACGTGACTCACGTACACATACAGCGGAGGCATTTGCTATATGCATGACAAATGTGACAGGAAGCCTCTCTATCTGGGACATGTGAAAAGGTTGAGCTGTGCTGCAGTCTGTGGCGGGTTGATCCCAAAAGGCAGAAACAGACTGAAGAAAAGAGATTAGCGAATCTTGTGGTCATATTCCTTTGTTCACACCTGCCGCCCCCTCCATTAATCTGACAGGTGACAAACTGGGTGCTTTGAATTATTGCTGGAAGGTGTTAGAATTCTCACACAAAGCCATTCTTTGGGCATTTTTCTCACTTTCACGGCGCAAAAAGCTCAAATTTAAGACATTTTTATTGCTTATTTGATTTTGGACTGAAGAGCCTTTTAAACCATCACTCTGAGTTTCACCCATTTACAGTTTTGATGAATTGTTTTAATATTAGGGCCATAGAGCCTTTTCCCACTCTCCAGTGCAAAACAGAATAAATTACTTAATCTGTCAGCAGTAACAGGCTTAGCGAGAGAAGGACACTATTTATCACCATCTTTGTGAGGCTCGAAAGGCTTCTTTTTTCATCTTGATTAGGGAATGAAATTGCCTAGATGAACAGTTGTGGTAAAGCAACAGCTTGATTGAGAAGGAGTGATAATCGATCACCCACATATTGCTTTTTATATGTGCCATCGACTGTCTGATATTGAACCGGGTGAAGTTGAGGCTCAGTTGGTATGCTCCATGCAACAGCTCAGTATTTTTTTCACATACACTCTTAGTTGACTGGATGTAAATCTGCTGGCTTCCTCAAGTTTTTGGCGTAGGCCCTGCGTGCTGATCCCACACACCCACCCCCACACAGTTCCCCTATTTTCCTGCAGGACCAGCTGGGACGGACACAGGCTGTGAGCGTGTAGATCAATAGATCTAAACTGGTGGTGCATTGCCGCCCCCCCACCTCAGTCCTTCTGCCTGAGACAATCAGTCATGCACAGCTGTAATATAGAGACAGGCTGAAAGCAAAACAATGAGGGGATTTTTTTTTTCTACAGAAAAAGCTGGTGTTGGACCCACACCGAAGGTCTTGAGAAAAGAGGATGAAGAGAAGAACGTGTTCCCCGTGGCTCTGAGGCGTGCAGACAGCTTGGGCTTAATGACAAGCCTTTAGTTCATTATGAATGAACTGGAGTAACATGGAGCTTAATCAAAAATGCTGACACAACTAGGCAAAGTGGCAGGGTGGAAGCTGGGAAAGCATGAGTGCTTCTACTCAGACATTGCTTTGGCTAAATTTTATGGAGGAAATAATAACAGTGACCCTGAAATGTGCTCATACTCGGCTCTACAAAATGCACTCAAGCTCTGATAATGGCTGCAGATTAAAATGCACCTCATGCAGCGTTTTTATAGCTTTGTGGGTCAGTTTACGCTTTACTTATTCAAATTAAAAGGAAACCAATTAGCATGCACTATGTGCGTTTTAGAATTGTAAAGAAAGTACGCACAGAAGAATAGCAATTCTGGGATCTCAGAAATGTTAAATTTACTGCAAAAATGTCCAAATTCGTTTATAAAAACGATTCTATGAAAAAATCATTACCTGAATGTTCCTTTTAATAGTTAGTGCTACCAGCAGTACTAAGTAAAACTCTAGCAATATTTGGATGCTGTGGACTACCCGTAAACTGTAAATAAAAGATGGGCACTGCCACTATGATGCCACCTGTAAGGACTCATCTCCATCATTCTGGCCATCCACATGCTGTTTTTTGGAACTAGATGTGACTGTATTTGAGGGTGAGGTGATAAGTTACGAGCTGACCCTAGCAGACTTGGTTCCATAAACTGTACAGGTGCAAGACACAAATTCATTGTTGAAGCACAAACTTCTTGGATGAACTGTACTTCGCATCAGGGATTCATTATTTGTCAAATAATTCCGTTAAAATGCTCCTAAAGGAACCACCAACACAAACGCAACCAAGAGGTCCGCTTGGCTGTGGCTCAGGAGGTAGAGGGAGTTGAAGGTTGGCGCTTCGATCCCTGGCTTCTCCAGTCTACATGCCGAACCCCAAATTGCTCCCGATGCATCCATCGGAGTGTGGATGTGTGCATGATAGTTAAAATGCACTAAAAGGCACAGGATAAAGTGCTGTGTGAATGTGTGTTTGAATGGGTGAATGCGCTATATAAGCACCAGTCCATTAACTGACTCTGAGGAAGTAGCAGAGCTGAGCAGACAGCTACTTTTTACAGGTACCTTTGTCAACAGGCCTGTCAATGACAACTGCCATACTCTTAACTTTAAAGAAATCTAACCAGGTGGAGGAAAGCAACTGCCCCATGCTGCAAATATGTTATTTCTATTGCTCAGGTCTGGCAATTTAATATGGACATTTATGTGTTAAGTGGCTACTGGGAGAACTGCACTGTTTACCGTTAATTCTTTAGCCCAGAAAGTTGCCACTTGGTATTAGTATTTGATCTTAGCAAAATAATATAGTGAAGTTACCGTAAATATATTAGATGTGCTTATTTGTGAAATCCAGATTTTAAAACTGTGTAATTCAGTTTTTTAACTACAGTATGTACTGTATTTTAGCTATTCTCCTATACAATATTGGGAGAAAGAAAGTAAGTACACCCTTACTGCTTCTATAGGAATTAAGAGGGTAAGAAGCAGCCAGGTGCTGCTAATCAAATGCACTTGATTAATTGATCACCAGACAGTGTGACCACCTCCATAAAAGCAAAAGTTCCAGCGGGTTTGTGGTCTGAACCATTTAGGCGTGTTAACATAATGCCACCATCTTCCTAGGAGTGGACGTCCCAGCAAATTCATCCCAAGGTCAGGCTGTGCAATGCTCAAAAAACTTGTAAAAACCCCAAGAGCTACATGTCAGACTCTGCAGGCCTCGGCTTGCTAAATGTTAAAGTTCATGACAGCACAATTAGAAAAAGGTTAAACAATTAAGGCTTGTTTGTAAGGGTTGCCAGGAGAAAGTGTCTTCTGTCTAAAAAGAACATGGCAGCATGGCTTAGGTTTGCAAAGTAATATTTTAAAAAACCACAAGACTCCTGGAACAATGTCCTTTGGACAGACAAGACCTAAATAGAAATGTTTGGCCACAATGCATGGCACCAGCATTTCAGCATAAACACCTCATATTACAGCCATAGGACCTGGGCACCTTGCAGTCATTGACTGTAGAATGAAATGTAAGGTCATCTGTCTGACAGCTACAGCTTGGCTCAAATTCGGTCATGCAACAGGACAATGATGCCAAGCACAGCAGCGACTCTATAACAGAATGGATGAAAAAGAAAAGAATCAAGATGCTGCAATGGCCCAGTCAAAGTCCAGACCTCGACCTGACTGAAATGCTGTGGTGGGACCTGAAGAGAGCTGTGCATAAATTAACGCCTGCCAACTTCAATGAACTGAAGAAGAAGAAGAGAAGAAGAGTGGGTCAAAATTCCTCCTCAACCATGTGAGAGACTTGATAAAGTCATACAGAAAATGATTACTTCAAGTTGTTGCTGCTGGAGGTGGTTGTACGGTCAGGGCCCCCAGTCCTCCAGGTTTGATCTTGCAGGTTTTCTCTCTCTAAAGCCAAGCAGTCTCACCTACACTCTGCCAGAATGTTAAACTACAAGTGTTGCAGTGAGCAAGGCCAGTTCATGTCCTGTTTCTGGTTTTCCTTACCTGCCGTTTCTGCTGTCCACCTAGGAGCACCAAGGCAATTATTTTAAGAAGAAGCCAAGTCCACGCCTGAAACTGCCTGACCCACTCTCACCTGGGATTTTATGTCTGGAGCCATATGCGCTTGTGTGGAAGCACAAAGACTGTTGCCTGCCCGCACCTGGTTGTTGGATAATTCTGCACCTTGTGATTCATTAAACTACCTTTTATTCTACGCCTGAATCTCTGTCCGCTTTTTTGGTCCGCACACCACACCGTGACATGTACAAGCTGGTCAGTGAAAACACATCATTTAAATTTGGGGTCAAGCTTCAAAGCTCCCCTTATTTACACTTGCTATTTTGCATTCTGACCGATGCACGTCTTCCTGCATGTGCTGTTTTTCCATCACCCTCGAGAATTTAAAACACAAATAATATCTTTCATGGCAAATGAAGTCCTGTGTAATACTCAGTACTGTGTGATCATACAGTGTACTGCAGACATTTTTCTAATTAACTGGCTCTTTCCACTTCAACATTCATGCAATTAGCTCATGTTTCAGTTAAACCAAAAACTCTGCCGCTCTCCATGGGGGAGGAGGACTGTGAGAATAAAAAAATCTTTGCATGCTCCTTGTGGGAATTTTTCTGTGGAGAAAGTTCCTGACTCACTGTTTATTGGGTTCAGAGTTTGCCAGCAAGATGGCTCGAGCCAGATTTTTCTGTGGATTTTGGCAAGAAGTTTGCTTACACAACCAAGCTCAAAGCTATATTGACATTTAAAACTTGACATTAAACTGCTTTTAAAATTTGATTTTGAGTACAACAGACTTTTTTTCACATATTTATATATATATATATATATATATACATAAATATATATATATATATATATATATATTCTGGTGACCTGGATTCCCTCAGCTTTCTCCAACATCCTCCACTCTCCTTTCCTTTCCAGTCTGGTTTGCCATATGCCCGAGCCACATTGTGGACTATATCCAGACCGCTGACCTCCTGCCTGCCTCCTCTCTTTGCCATCTGCTCCCTGCCTTGGCCTTTTTGGTTGGGGGCCAAATGTTGACAGACTCAACACATGTCTGAGCATGTTGTCAGGAGAGTCTCTATCGCTTGCTTAAAGTTTAAATGGGTCTGCTTCATAGCAATTATATCATGTAATGGTGTCTTGGGGTCACATGGATGATTCAGGGTTGTGGTTTTATCTATTGTGAAACACTTTGCCTCTAATTCTAGTTTAAGTTGTAAAATCTTCTAGATCTCAGGAAAGGGAAACAGAATTAACACAAAAAGTAAAGCATTCATTTTAGTTATGCTACATAAGACATAAGTCCCTGTGTGCCATATAAAATTGACTGTTGAGTCATTATGTAGTCCTGGATGTCTATGCTCAATTTAAGCTTTGGTTTTCACCTGTGCACACTGCATTTGTACAGTCAGTGTCACCTGATGTTTGTGTTCTAGGGTTAAGAAGGGTAGACCACCATGAGGACCAGACAGCTGTTGGTGGGAGAAAAGCATGACATTCAAAGCTAATAAGAGGGGGAAAATCCATCCGAGGTATTTCAAAAACAATGGGCACAGCCGATACCACAAATTCTAATGCCTTCAAAAGGAAGGAAACCCCCCAGTATACTGAGCAAGAGGCATCATCACAGGAAAAGCACAATATCTGAGGACAGACAAATGGTGAATGATGAACATCCTCCAAAGAGCAGGGGTGGAAATATCACAATTTACTATTCGAAGGAGTCTTAAACAAAAACAATGTAGAGGTCTTACCACAAGAGGCAAACCACTCATCAGCAATCAAAATCAGAAATCCAGATTCTAATTAGCAAAAAAAGTATAGCGATGAAGTACAATACTTCTGGCAAAAGTTTTAAGGACTGATGAGACAAAGATAAACCTCTACCAAAGTGATGGAAAGGCCAAAGTAGAGAGAAAGAAGGGATCTGCTCATGATCCTAGACATACAAGCTCATCTGTGAAGCATGGTGGAGGCTGTGCCATGGCTTGGGCTGCTTCTGAAACAGGCTAAATCATTTTTAAAAGGAGGTTATGCGATTGGTTATGGGATGTAATGCATGTGTGTGTGTGTGCGTGTGTGTGCGCGTGTGCGTGTTAGCAGGATTACAGTAAACATTACAGACGGATTTGCACAAAAACTTTACCAGAGGTGAGGCTTGGCCCAAGGTAAAAGTGACTACATTTTGAACTTGATCCAAATCTTTTAAAGGATTCTTTAACCCCAGTTTCCCAATTCAGGGGCTGGATTGCTGTAGTATGATGATGTCAGGGGCTCTTTCAAATCCAGCCCACAAATGCGTCCTCCCATATCTACAAATCAATTTTAATTCAGTTTAATTTTATTTATATAGCACCAATTCACAACAAAATTCGCCTCAAGGCTCTTTGCACTGTAAGGTAAAGACCCTACAGTATTAGAGAGAAAACCCCAACAATCAGATGATCCCCTAAGACTGTGGGAAGGAAGACCTCCCTTTTAACAGGAAGAGACCTCCCGCAGAACCAGGCTCAGGGAGGGGCAGCCATCTGGCTTGACCGGTTGATGGTGAGAGCAAAGCGAGACAGACTATGGGAGAGAGAAGACAACATTTAATGACATGCAGCAGTAACAATTAAATGCATGGGGAGTGAAAAGAGGTGGGTGGAGAAGAAATGCACAGCACATCATAAGAAGCCCCCCAGCAGCCTAAACCTATTGCAGAATAACTAAGACCTAACTATAAGCTTTATGAAAAAGGAAAGTTTGAAGCCTGATCTTAAAAGTAGAGAGGGTCTCTGTCTCCTGAAGACAAACTGGGAGCTGGTTCCACAGGAGAGGGGCCTGAGAGCTGAAGGCTCTGCCTCCCATTCT
>VUQH01010224.1:1888-23597 GCA_015106775.1 Etroplus canarensis
CAATTACTGACAGTGTTGTGCACGACAAGAGTTATTATGGTAACAATGCTGAGTTAAATTGCACCTGAGAGGAAGTATGTGAATGAGAATGTCAGGAATGGATAAGATGTTACAGGGGAACATGAAGAAGAGGAATAAAATGTTTTGTCCCCACTCTATTATTCTATAAAGGACCCTTTTGGCACTTCATGAGTCTCCAACCAGATGCCAACTCAAGAGGATCCTACATCTCAAATCAATGTTATTTCAACAAATGGTGATGAAATAACCTACACTCAGAACCTCTCCTGGTAAATGGATTGCCACCCACTATGTCTACAGAAAAAAACACACAGAAATCATTAAGTCTTACAGCTGAGGATCGATGGCTGCATACAAATTGTGCTCATGCCATTTGTGAGGATATTTATCTCTGCCATTCTCTTACCCCCAGGTATGAACCATATACTGCAGTTTCAGTCGTAAATGATACATCCATCACGTAGCAAGCCAAATGTGACAGCTGATGTAAATATAGAACAGATTGTCATGTTTTTTGCAGGATTCAAAAAGATATACGTGTTTTGAAACAGTGACAGGATCATTATCACTTGCTTTATGGTTGTGAAAAGTAAAGTGCTGGGGTGTATGGTTACATGAGTTCTTTTGTACTGTTGTGCTTTGTGATGAATGCAACTAGTTTTCCCATTGGGACTTTTGAGGTATGAAGTCCTAGAGGGCACTGCATTTCTAAGCAAATGGTGGTAGCGTCATGCTCCCACTGGAGATCATTACAACATTTTATTTCCCCTTAGAAAAGCAGTCAAGCTAACAATAAAAATGAAGCATACACTAGAGAATAATGCCTTTCAAACAGCAAGTCAGCAATGATAAGAGCAGCATTCTTGTCCCATAGCAAAATGAGTTTAATGTATGAGGGATGTATCTGTCAAGAATTTAAATAAACCAGGAGGGATCCTTTTTTTTTTTTTTATTAAATAACTGCAGCAGTTTGATATAGGTTATATTATCTTTGCTCCAAGTACAATTTTCTGCAGAGGCCAACTCTGTTATCCCACTCTGCTGATAAAGTGTCTGCTGCACATGGGTAGGTACTCCCTTACCATTTTTGTAGCTGATACGCTCTGCTCTCCCTAGTCGTGACTTTTTACTTTTTCTCTTTCTGCCCCAGTGGGCTGTTTCCATTTTGTTGGTGCCATCGTGTAATCATTCACAGGAAAAAAAACAGGTATGAACACAAAACCAGTACTTGCTTCACTGCTAAGATGCCTCTGCTAATAAGCTCTGCCTCCTGAAAAGGTGCTGTTGATGAGCTTTTGAGTTACCTGTATATGACTTGAATACAGACTTTTAGAGCAGTAAACCAACCCGTGAAAAATTATACTGATACCTAGATTCAGCAAAATCTTGAATTATGTTAAAAGCATTTATTTAACTAATATTCTGACATTCGTTACACTTTATTAACTGTTTTTTCCTGGGACAAAGGATGCTCCTATTAAACATGTTCAAAGTTTCAAATAATGAGATCAGTACATGTACAAATCCTCCTTGAGGCTTAGGCTTCAGACAGCTCTAAACATTTGGTCAGCATTTTTTCCACCCTTGGCACTGTATAATGTTAATGAGAGCAGATACGATTAACATGGAGATCTGAGGCCCAAACTTCTGGTTGTGAACACATTCGCCCCACCTTCCTACTTTTTAAAATTTCTGTTTGTGAGCAGCAGCCAATCAGGAGAAAGTAGGCCTAAAGAGGGAGGGAATGGAGAGAAAATGTTTTGTTTCATATACAGTCTAAACTGAGGGGCTGTACCAAGGCCATGTATAAGATAATTAAAGATCATCTGAACTCTAATACACACTAACAGGCCACTTCATTATTTACACCTTGCTAGTACTAGGTTGGACCCCTTTACCTTCAGAACTGCCTTAATTCTTTGTGGGACAGATTCAATTAGGTGCTGGACATGTTGCGCAGACATTTTGTCCATATTAACGGGATAGCATCACGTAGGTGTTGCACTTTTGTCGACTGCACATCCATGTTGCAAATCTCCTTCTACACCAAATCCCAAACGACGTACGCTATATTGGAACAATATTTAGTGACTGTGGAGGCCATCTGATTACAGTGAACTTATTGTCATGTTCAAGAAACCAGTTTGAGATTATTTGAGTTTTGTGACATGGCACATTATCCTGATGGAAGTGGCCATCAGAAGATAAGTACACTGCGGTCATAAAGGGATGGACATGATCAGCAGTAATACTAAGGTAGGCTGTGGCATTTAAATCATGCTTAAGGGACCCAAACTGTGACAAGAAAATGCAATTCAATTTAATTCAATTCAATTCAATTCAATTCAATTCAATTCTGCACACATTAGTTGTAATGAGGGATTATTTGCGTTACTGTTGCCTACCTACCAGCTCAAAGCAGTTGGGCCATTCTCCTCTGACCTCTGGCATCAGCATGACATGTACAACTACCACTCACTGGATATTTTCTATTTCTCAGACCATTCTCTGTAAACTTTAGAGATAGTTGTGTGGTAAATCCCAATAGATCAGCCCTTTCTGAAATAATCAAACCAGCCAGGCTAATACTAACATTAACAAAAATGCCACTTTCAAAGTCACTTAAATCAATTTTCTTGCCCATCCTGATGCTCAGTTTAAAGTTCATCTGTCTTACCCATGTCTACATGCCTAAATGCACTGAGTTCCTGTTATGTGATTGGTTTGTTGGATAGTCAAGTTGATATGCAGGCAAGCAAGTGTACCAATTGAAGTGGCCAGCGAGTGTAGAGTCTAGTAATAAAACTGTAGAGCTGTAAATTAGCATACTGGGTCCAGTTTGAGGTGAGAAAGGTAATTAAAAAAAACATTTCTAACAGTTTGTAAAGTAAACATTTTGTGTTGTGAGTCCCAGATATCAAAAGTCAAACATGCTACATGCACACTGACAATTAATTCAGCACTCATCTCATTAGGCTGATTAAATGGTACACTGCATCCTGCTTTGGATGTAAATTGCACACTGTAGCATCATTCAATATTGACATAAATGGTGTGTATACAACCCTCTCACCTCTCTGTTCTGGAATATATAAAACTTTGTTTATTAACTAGAAAGTTTACTTACCTTTATTTACTGATAAGGACACTGTTACTAACCTTTAACTATCGAGCTGCACAAAAAATTTACCTATTTTATGCTCTGTGGTGTCACAAGCTCATGCTTGAGCTTATTTATGGGGTACAATGCCATACAAAAATGACACTAAGTCTGAATAAAATCATATAAATCAAACAAGCATGCAGCTAAACAACAAAATGCCACAACTGGCAATGCCCCAATAACAATATGGCAATACCAATAATGTTCTAAACCTGACTGATATTTACAGTCCATTTACACACTACTTACAATAATTTCTCTTAACCATTCATATCCAACATACAAACAGACTAACCCCCAAATGCCAGTATTTTTCCCCATCCAAAGACTGTAAAATAGGCTGAAATGCTTCAATCAGAAAATAGGATACTATCTTGCTAAATTTTGCTGATGTTTTGGGGAAAATGATGTCAAGATACACTAGAACTTAATAACTGCAAAAGTTCAAGTAAAGTTGTTCATGATTTAATTGCAATGGCAGATAGTATGCATGCCTAAAGTATTTCCTTTGAGCAAAATACTCATAGAGCTATCAAAACTATGAACATTTCTAAATTAATAAAATGTTATCAAAGTAAGAAATCTGCATACATCTCATCTGCCAGTCTTCGATAGTTCACAAAAGATCAGAGACACTTTTTCCTCTGTATTAAAACTGATATTTGGCTCATAAACGAGTTGCTATGGCTGTAAATGAATAGCTTTTACTTTGCTTTACATTTTCTCTTCCATTTCTAATTCACATGCATTCAGAAAGCTAAATTCAGGCCTGTACACAAACAGAATTTTATGAAATACTTGAAAACTAGCTGTTCTGCTTTCAAACAACTTTCTAGAGCCTGTGATCTGTGAAGATTTAGAGAGAGTTGGAGAAAAGTGTGGACACAGAGGAGCAGAGGAGAGCACAGAGGCTGGGAAATATCTAGATGCACTCAGCCATCCACACTAGGCACACATACAAAGCTAATTCCAATCTCCAGATCGCCAAAGACAGAATGGGAGATTATCAAAAGGAGGAGGATATCAAAAGGAGAAAGAACCTCTCAAATATTTAAAGAACATGTTCAAAGGCAGCGGGTGGTAGTAGAAATATCTTTTAAGTTAATTCAAGCATTCAGATTTGATTCACAAAGATGCTTTAACTCTGCTAATCTTTTGCTTACTCAAAAAGCAACAGAGAGGCTCTGTTGGATTAACTGATATAAAATTCAGATCTGCAAGTATCCATCTGACCACAGCTCTGTGCTCTGAGCTTACACTAAGTGCTGCAGATCAATATCAGCGTACTAACTAGGTTTTGTGTTAAACTACATGAAAATATTTGTTTATTTAAATTTGATTAGCTGCCTCACACATACTTACGTCATTGGCTGGAACCTAGAATTTCCAGAAGGTCAGTTTTGACTTTGAACAAAATCTTTAAGTCAACATCATACTTAATAACCACTCTGACACATTCTTAAACCCTGTTTGTGAGAAATTGTCTGTGTCTAATATCGCTCCCAGCTTACTATATAGCTGATTACTGAGTTTTAGGGAGTTTGTTTTCTGCAGCCCTGTCCAAATGTTTAATGTGTATTACTATACCCATATTCAACTAATATACAAACAATATTCACTACCCAAGCTTTGTATACTTCATATTATGCAGAGAAGAAAAAGATAGAACAGAGGGAAGCGAGAAGCTCATCTCAACTCATAACTCATCACATAAACTGCCACCAAGAATTTGTATTTAGTCGTCATGTATATTTATGCATGTCAGTATTTATTTAGTGGACAGTAGCCATTGTTTTGTATGACACCAATGATGTAACCAGCAGCAGTGTATGGATGCATGAATGGATAGATGGGTGGCTGGATGGATAGATGGTACTGCGAGCAATTTTAATTCGCCCATCAAAACAGCATTTTTAGGAAGCATATCTGATGAGTGTCAAATGGAGACTAAATGTAGGCGATCAGTAATATGATTGCTGCTAACAGTTTTATTTTTCAAATCCAACAAAGAACTGCTAGACAATGGCAATACTTGATTTAGGCTGTGGAAAAAACCAAGGTCTGGGTTAATATCAGTCAAGCCAGACAGCTGTCGTGTTTTGGTTCAGTGTCTCAACAATTACTACTGACAGAAATGTATTTGTTTAAAGAAAGTAAAATTTAACTTAAAAATAACTTGTATCAGGGTTGCAAAGATTTTGGTACCTGTAAATATGCAACCCTTTCTTCACAGCAGTTTGTGAAATAGTCATGACCTGTAATCTATTGATTTGTGTTCCTGTGCATGAATTTTACAGTTGTTCATGGACCTCAAAAACAAATTTCTTCACATTACTTTAGTGTACCTGAACATGACTTTTTATCAGTCTGCTCTCATGTACTGGTTCATGACCATATACACTGAATGAATATCTTCTACCTTCAAAATAGAAAAACCAGCGCATCAGTGATGTAACAGCTCATCCAGCTCAAGGTTCGTCACAATGCACAGGTTATTGTAATGTGTGAAATAATGAAAGAAAGTGATACGTTTTCTTGTCATTGGTTGGCTGTATTGCAAAACCTAATGAGAATTAAAAACCTCTGAGAAGTCAAGGATGTCACGATCTATGGGTTTTTATGGTTTGGGGTTTGAGTTCTTTATTAGTTTTGAGGATGTTCGTTGTTTCCTCATTATGCATTTAGGTTCTAGATTCATTTTGACTGCAGTTTAGTTTATTTGTGTTTGAGTTTTATTATTCCAGCTTCCCCTGTGTTCTCGCTGTATGGTCTCTTTGTATATTTTCTTATCTCTGTGTTCAGATTGGTTCTGTTGTTATTTCCTATTTTACTTTGTAGTTAGTTGTACTCTCATGTTGTCTTCTGGTTTTCCTTCCTTTCATCGTCTCCCCTGATTCCTTGAATCACCTGTGCTCCTCTCCCTCCTGTTTCTCAGTGGTCGTCAATCTGAGTGTATTTGCTTTGCTCATTGTTGAGTCGTCCCTCATTCAGTGTGCTGCTTCAATGCTCCACTGTGTTTCTTTGTTTTCTGCCTTCAATGATTCCTGGAATTTGTTTATTTTGTGAGGACTTATCATCAGCAATAAAGCTTGCTTTTAGTCTGCCATTCTGTGCCTCCTGCAATCTGCACTTGGGTCTGCAAAACTCTTCAAAAATGTCTAAAATGTAACCAACACTCCAGGAGGAGCAGCAGTTCCTGTGAATTATGGACAGATGGATGAGCTAAAAAGTCTGCATTAAAAGGTTGGAGGAGTGCTGGTGGCAGTGGTGGAGCTAATCCCTTCGATGTTCACATCAGAGACCCACGCTTGTACTGACAACTTGGTTGGGGTTAGGCATTAAAACCTACTGAGTTATGTTTAGAAAAAGATCAGGGTTTGACTTAAAATATTACAGGTAAATTTTGTTTTCTTGGATGACATGGTGACCGCTCTCCGTCTTATGCCTATGATGTTAAATATGCTTCCAACTGAAATACTTACAAATTCATGCGTAGCGACACAAACAAAAAAACGGAACAATCTGTATCCGCGAACATGAAAAAATCCATTGTTTTTCATGACTATTTCCCAAACTGCTGTGAGACTGGGCTGAAATATGAGTGGAGCACTTTGTACCCTCATGCTAATGCTGCAATCTTCCAGTTCAGCTTGCTTGAATTTCTTACAAGCTGTGCTCATATTGCTAAAAAAGCAGAGGGAAAATACCTAGCTACTCAAACCTGTCAAATACTGTACGTTGTCATGTCTGAGGGAAATCTAAATTTACTGCAGGTGTCACCCACACAGAATTATCGCAAGCTGTAGTAATATACTCTTCGAGTGACTGGCTATTTTATCTCACCTGAGATAGGGTGGTTCACCAAAAAAGTCTATTTGGCTGCAATCCTAAGTGGGCCTCAATTATATTGTTAAACCTGCAACCTTACACATAAAAGCCCTCTAGCTGTCCCTCTACAGTAACACTAATTAGACAGAAACTAGAGCCAAAGGGAGCTCCATTGTCATACCTTCCTATCATCTGAGTGTTTGTGTGTGGGTGAATAAAAAAACAATTAATAGGACAAAAACTGGTCGCAGAGCATACTTCAGCTGGACTGCAGGCTTCAGTGATTGGCAAAATGTCTGTCTTTCCCAAATGTGTCTCTATCATCCACATTAATAAATTGTCCTTACCTTGTTGAGAAGGCATAAAGGGAGTTAAAGCTTGCTTCCCTGAATAACAACTCAATTAATTTGTTATATTTTAAAAGCTTCTGTGTAGTTACGGGCATTTCTGGGATGCTTTAAAAGGACACTGGGCTTTCAGACATTTATATAATACATCAGTGATCAATAAATATGATCTTCTTTGCCTTGAGGTAATGAGACATGAGCAATTATCCCAGGGAGCCAGTAGTTCCTCTTCCAAGCAATAGAATGTTTTCTACAGTTTTAAACTGCCACCAAATACCACAGCACTAATTAGTTCCTTCCTCTCCGATTGACGGTGTGTTAATTAGTGAGATCAGTTCATGGAACGTTTGACCGGAGTAAAACTTTGCAGAGTCTAAAACCAAAAGACTGGACAGAACTCTCTTCAAGGGAATAACTGCCCTCTGTAACTCAAGCCAAATGATAAATATAGCTCTGTGATGTTAAAAGGTCCTTCCTGTCTTTGTGAACAAAAGACCCATCACATCCCTGAAAATAAACAACAGACCACTTTATCTCATCTCTAATTTCATTCATCATCACACAGTTTTGGCCTTGAAGCCGAGCCTTTTCTGTAAAACTGATAAGTCACTTTGGCTATTACATGACTTTTTTTTTTTTTACTCAAGCGTGACTTCAGGCTCCATATATTTGCTCATCCTTTCAGGACCACAGACATTTTTTCCCAAAACATGAATAAGAGAAAAACAGTTCAACATGTCAGAGAGAAACTGTGCTCTTTTCAAAGAGGAAGAGCGAGTTCTGGCTTTCTGAGCAAACAAATCCACCAGCTGTTGACATATGAAATATCAAAAGTGAAATTAACAAGCTGCAAACACATGAAGTACATCTCATTCTTGCCCAGGAGATCAGAGTTAGAGTAATCTTGAAATTTCACATTCACTCACTGTTTACAATCCTTTTCACTCATGGTTACATTACATTTATGCCTTAAAACTGCTCGTTTAAGGCTTGACACAAACAATTTAGTATTTGCAGAAATCATCATGTCATGGAAATTAACTAACTGATGGCCTACACTGAGTGAACTCCAAGAAAGTAGTTGTCCATTAGAGGTTTATAACAGCTTTGTTATGCATACAGCTACATGTCTCCAAAGACAAAAAACCTAGAATAAAGTTACAGCACCTACTGCATGCTTTCTATCTCCTCTTGCCTTCTTACTACATGCACTCAGTGGTAAATATTATTAGAACAGAGGTTCACCATAGCAGGCAATGCAGTTAGTGCTTATCTAGCACTCTGAGCTTTGTCTATCGATAAAGCCAAAATAACATCCAACCCAGAACAACACCTGGGTCCCATTCTTCTTTCTCTCAAAACAATGCACAAGGCTGAAGTCAGCTTGACTCCAGCCAGAGATACACACACAGAGCATAACATAAAATGCATGAATATAACAAAAACATGTATAATATATGAAAAATAATCAAGAAATTTCTTCCACAGAAGGTTTGGGTAAAATTATACCCTTTTTCAATGTTAAAACAAATGTTACTCTGTCCAGTGTAGGTTACCCCAATCTAAAGTTGCCGACACCAGAAAGGGCATAATTTTGTGGAGTCACTATGTCTCTGTGATGGCAGTTTGCACAAACAACCTAACCTGTCATTTTCTCGTGAAGAACAGTCGCCTGTCATCATAACTTAACAGTTACACAGCATCAGTATCACAATTTTTTAATCTAATGACTATGTTCTAATGATTCTGTTTAAAGCCTTTAGTTAGATAATTCAGCACCTCAATAACATGTCTGTGGTTCTAAACTCGAAAGGTTCACTCAGAGGACATTGTATGACGTAAAAAGGAACTGAATGAAAAGCACCTGTGCAGCTTTTGAATGCTTACATAGACTCAAGGAAAAAAATTGATTTTGCTTGGTACAGTCATAATCAAGCTAAATACATTACAAATGCGGACATGTAATCTGACATATAAAAAAGGGGGGAACTTTGAATTTAATCACAATTGCAGCATTGGTAGGCAAATTTGTAAAATCATTAGCGTGTGCTGCACTTGCTTGCTCCTAATATTAAATAAATCTGATTGATATCTAAAGCAACCTTTTCAACACTATAAAGGTCAAGCAAAAAACTGAAATGACCTATATACAGCACTTACACTATGTGGACAATAGTATTGGGCCACACCTCTTAATCACTAAATTCAGATGTTTCATTCACTCGCCTAAAATGCATAAAAGCAAGCACCTTGCCATGTTTACAAAAAATTGTGAAAGAATGGATTAGAAGAACTGTAAGAAGTATTATTGCAAAGTGGAAATGTTTAGGAACCACAGCAACTCAGCCATGTGGCACAGGTGGGTCACCAAATGCTTAAGCTCACAGCAAGTAAAACTCACCAATACTCTGCTGACTCAATAAACTGGGCTGGAACTTAAAAAGACATTTTGGGCAATTCTAGGATTCCAAATTTGTGGGAACGGGCCCTTTTCTCTTCCAGCATGACTTTGACCCAATGTACAAAGCAAGGTCTATAAAGGCATGATTGGATTTGGTATGAAAGAACTTGACTGGCCCAAACAGAGCCCTCACCTCAACACATCCAACACCTTTGGGATGAACTAGAAAAGAGACTGCAAGCCAAGCCCTCTTGTCAAAGATCAGAATCTGACCTTACAAATGTTCTTCTGGAAATGGGCAAAAATTGTAGAAACTCTTCCCTGAAGAGCGGAAGCTGCAAAGAGGGGACCAACTTCATATTAATGTCTACGGCTTTAGACTTTAGAATGGGATGTCCAAAAAGCTCTTGTAGGTATAACGTGTAGGTGGCCCAATACTTTCGTCTGTGTGTGTTTAAGTGCTGTGTCCATCTCTCATATACAGTTTATTGCAGCGGTGTTGAGTTAGGGTCCCTTTTTCATTTTTTTCTAAGCCTGTGTGTGTGTGTGTGTGTGTGTGTGTGTGTGTGTGTATATGGTGAATGCAGACTGCCAGATGGGAAAGGTGGAAGGGTTCGGTGTAATTGAATATTAACCAGTAAGGATGGCTGGAAAGCTCTGATAACAACACTTCTCCTGTGGTAGATGTATCTGTCTGCATCACGCTGCCTCATCCTTTCACACACACAGACAATCTCAGGTCATTCTCAATGTCACACACATTAATGTGGAGCTGGTGTGTGGTGTGTGTGGCTGAGGCCAAACAGGGGTGAGAGGTGACAGATAAAGACCAGAATGACTCTGTCCTCAATAGCTGCCTGATAGAGGATGCTGGACATACAGATGGATGTGCATTTTACTGTATGAATTAGCTCTGTTAAGGTCATTACACTGATTTCTCTGCTGCAGTATGTTCCAACTGACCAGACTCTGACTCTGCAACAATGCTTAAAGCCATGCTTCATGTACGCCTTAACCTTTCTTAGACCAGAGGTCCCATCAAGCTATAAAGCCTATTGACAGTGTCTCTAGGGCATTTATGAACGAGCCTTTTGTGCTAGTAGCTAATAAAAATGAGCTACATAGTCAATCAATTGACACTGTAGCTTTATGTGGTGTAGCAAAAATGCAGAGGCAGAGCGGAATTTAGACAGATTCAGGACCTTCGCTGGCTGTGTGCTGTTGGAAAGAAAACATTTGCAAAAAAGATGAGAGGGGAGCGGGGGATTAGCATGCAAGAAGAAAAGCACAAGCACATTTGAACGCTTTGTTTTAGTACTGTCTGAGATTTTTTGCACGACTCAGATGAAAACTAAAGTCCTAATAACTGCACATCCAAGAGACACTGTTTGGTTTGTGTGGCTGCTGATGTGGACCGCAAGGAGTGAGTTTTGCGTGAAACCAAAATGTTTCAGTGTTTACAGAATATCTATCATTTAACATAGAGGGGAAGTATAACAATGCACACTCACCCGCAACTTCATCAGCTGGAAAATGGACTGGCACTTATATAACGCTTTTCTACTTTAACTGAGCACTCAAAAGTGCTTTTTACTACAAGCCTCATTCACCCACTCACATAGCACTTTATTCTGTTCTTTTAAAAACATCTAGCTATCACACACACACATTCACACGCCCATGGATACATCAGGAGCAATAAGAGGGTTAAGTGTCTTGCCCAGTTCAGTGTAAGCATGTAGACTGGAGTACCCGGGGATTGATCCACCAACCCTCCAGTTAGAAGATGACCTGCTCTACCTCCCCTGCCTCTTTTGCCTTTACAGCTGGCTTAATTCAATTCAATTCAATTCAATTTTATTTATATAGCGACAAAAGTCGCCTCAAGGTGCTTTACACTGTAAGGTAAAGATACTACAGTGTTTGAGAGAAAACCCTAAGAATCAGACGGTCCCCTATGAGCAAGCACTTGGCAACCGTGGGAAGGAAAAACTCCTTTTTAACAGGAAGAAACCTCCGGCAGAACCAGGCTCAGGGAGGGGCAGCCATCTGCCTCAACTGGTTGGGGGTAAGGGGACAGAGAAGAGAGAAAGGAGAGCAAACAGAGACACAGACAAATTCTTGGTGCCATGAATTCAACAAGATGCTGGAGACTTTGGTTGACATTGAAACGATAGCATTATGCAGTTGCTGCAGATTTTTTTGGCTTCCCATCCATGATGTGAATAACCTTTTCCACCACATCCTAAAATTGCTCTTGGATTGAGAGATGATGACTTGGAGGCTGTTTGAGTACAGTGAACTCATTTTTGTGTACAAGAAACCAATTTGAGATGATCTGAGCCTTGTGGCATGTCGTGTTATCCTCCCTGAAGCAGACATCAGAAGATGGAGCAATCAGAAGAAAATTCTGACCCTGCCATCCAAATGTTGAAGCAGAAATAAAGATTCATTAGACCAAGCAATTTTTTCCCAGGCTTTTATTGTCCAATTTTTGTGAGCTGTGTGAACTGTACCTTCAGTGTCCTGCTGTGAGTTGCACCCAGTGTGGTCTTCTGCTGCTGTAGCCCATCTGCTCCAAGGTTCAGCGTATTGTGCATCGTCTGTGTACCTCAGTTGTAACAAGTGATTATTTGAGTTACTGTTGCCTACCTATTAGCTCAAAGTATTCTGGCTATTCCCCTTTGACCTCTGGCATCAACAAGGCACGTTCGTCCAGACAACTGCCGCCACTAGATATTTTCTTTTTCAGACCGTTCTGTGTAAACCCTAAAGATGGTAGTGCAGGAAAATCCCAGTAGATCAGCAGTTCCTGAAATACTCAACCTGAACTTCTTGTTTCTATTGAGTTTCTGCCATGTGGCAGATTAGATATTTGCATTACTGAGCAGATGAACAGGTGTACCTAATGAAGTGGCCAGTGAGCGTATAAAACCTTGAGATAAAAATGAAGCAGTAGTGTTTTCAATTACATACCCAGATCGCTGACAAACTTGTCAAGGTGCATTTTGGCAAACAGCAGTACCAGGTTTTAATAAGAATGTGTGGGATACAAGGACTTTGATTTTGATACTCTTTTCTCCCTTGCAAGTACAAGTATGTTCTAGATAAGGCCTGATAAGCAATGAACTCTTCTAACAAAAAAAAAATCTCCTTCTATTACATTTCAGGTGTGTTATTCAAGGTGCTAATAAACCCAGGTACTGTTTTTTTAATGCAGCTACTTAGGCCGGCTCTCAACTCTTTATGCTTTGTTATTGCACAAACCTCCTTTTCACCACTGGCACATTCCTTAGATAAAGGAACCCTTTGAAGTATTCAAGAACTTCACCTACATTTTGAAATGAGGTACCAGGGACTACAGTAAATTCAGTTTTTCTGCCTTCTCTCCAAAAATGTCCCTGCTGATGAGTGGTTTGTAAGTTTCTCACTGAACTGTCCCTACTAGGTGCCCCACACTTTCGCCCCACACTTTCTTTCTATCTTTCCACATTTTTCACACAGTTCACTTGCCCAAGGACACTAGCGTGTGGACCGAGGGGGCCGGCAATAAGTTCACTTTCACCAACAAGGTGAACAAGGAAAGCAAGGCACATCACCATTAGCTTTTTTTAACTACATTTAATGGATTTTTCGCTTAAGGCGACCCTGATACACCATAATGAATATTACAGGAGGCCCATAACTTTTCAAGCTAATGAATCTAGCTTTCAAAAAATGAGGTACACTTGACATGCAAACACATTCTTCTTTTACAAGGTTATCATCCTGCACGCTTGGCTCACTCATTAAAAAATAAGCACAAGAGCTGAAGATTATCAGTATCAACCAGACATCTCCAGTCCAATTCCAAATAAAGCAGGATGTGATAAAAAAAAGGGCTATTCGTATTAAGATCTCACAGTGTTCTATCTCTTTTTTTTCCAAGACTATTTTGTCTTCCATGGGAGTGGTAGTCTCTAATTTCTCCTGGGAGCCACAAGCTGCTGCTATCTCAGCTGTGTTTACTAATCTTCCCTCGACACCAATTTCTTAGCCCCACAAAGTTAATACTGGTTCAATGTAAATAGCCTTATCTCATAAACTCTTGTTATTCCCCCACCCCTGCTGCTCATACATGGTTAGAAGTCAACACAAGGGGATTAAGTCAGAAAGGAGAGAAAAAGACAAAAACTTCCTGTGCCTGTATCTGCAGTTAGATTATCCACCTTAAATAACACAGTGAAAATGTCAAGTTATACATAACCAAGAAATGCTGCTGTCAATACACAATGGCAACAATTACAAGAAGAGCATGAATGATACACTGGTTATAGTGCAAGACTGAAGGCTGAGCAGCGATAAATTAAATTAGACAGAGTTTGTCTCCTCATCCTCGGATCGATCGAGGACTGATGCTCAAAGCCGTCATGTGTGGATAACAGTACCTGCCTCATTCCACCTGTGCAGGTCTGTTCCAGTGATGGCTCTGGCTTGTTGTAAATGCCATGGCAGTAAGTTTTAATTAAACCCGAAGGGAAAAGTATTAATTATCTCATCGCCTGCTGTGAACTGGCTGGTGGCTGCAGGCAGATTCTCCCTCGAATGCTGATGATGTGGAGGTGAATGAAGTGTGATTTAGGATTAAATGTGAGATTTATCGACTTCAGAACTGTATTTGGATAACCACCTGCAGACAAGAAGCGATTTTAGTGCTTTAAATCAAAATCACAAGTACCCGGCTTTTAAATTACCCCTGCAGGATGTTTTTGACCGTTTTCAAAGGCTACTTGAGTTGATAGTTTCCAAATGGACGGAGTGTTCCCTGAAGCCTGCATTTATTTCTTTTTAGATGATGTATCTGATTGTATCCTATCTTGTCATCTTTCCATCTGCTCCTCTTAGCTCCCCTATCTTGATGTCTAACAAATTAACTGTCTTTTCTAGCAACAAATGATGACAGCCTTTCTTTGAAGCTTAAAGAAATTGGTCCTACTACTGAGCATGCAAGTGCTCTCTCCTTTTCTTGTTAAATGTACACTTAAATGTACGCATGTGTCATGGATTTATTGCATTCTCGTTACCATGTCACACACTGATTGACTGGTTAAACCCGAGGGAGGTCAATTCTTTAATCATATTGCGAGTTTCCCCGGTAGAAGTAGTTTACCAGAGAGAGCACTGCAGCCACTGGTATTTCTGCTGAGAAGCTGAAACTGCAATCTTCTCTTTGTCAGATCCCTGTAGGTATTTGTTAATGCAGAGATGGAGGAGCGCCTTATAAACTATGCATGCCATCACCCTCTGGCAACCACCAGTAGAGAGGATGATGGCAGGAAAATGCTGGTTTCCATTAGTCCTGTGAGGCTGGTTAACATAAAATTATCCTTGGGGTTAGCAGGAAGCAGATAAAACTGGGGTGAGCGCTTCATTAAATTTGATGCATAATGGACACAGGACATTTTTAAAGGCTGATATGCCAGTCACATTGACACAAACAAGACTATTTATTTCTCAGACTTGAAGGCATTTCAAAAAGAAACAGAGGCTTGCACTAACCGCTGATAGGGCTTCTCCTCCTGCACTCCATGAACTCTTGCTTAGTGTATTTCAGTGTCTAAAAAACTGTTAAGTACAGAGGACAAAGGGCCAGGAGTGAAGAGCACTCACCCCTCAGCAGGTCAGAGTTGGGAGAAGGTGAACTGTGTGTCCTAAACAATAGCCAGTCAAAGTCATCCTCCTCCCCTTGGGTGAAGTCGCACAGGTTAGGGTCTGAATCCTCTTCAAACGTGCAGCCAGCAGCTGAAAGAACAGGAGCAAAAAAATTAAAAGTGACTAATACTGACAGAAAGAGCGCAGTTTTATCAAGGTCGATTTACCTCAAAGGCTTGGATTCAGACAAATGAATGATAGAAAAGTCACACAACACTCAGATGATTTATGCATTCTTTTTTAATTTTATCCAAATTGCTCTTTTTGTATGACGAACAGTCTGAATCCTAATTACCATTATGGCGGACTGAAAAACTAGAAAATGGGCTCATTCAAGAAGCCATAACTGGAGAATACTGAGGTTACTGTTTCAGTCATTTTTGTGAGTCACATCTTAATGTGACCTGTCTTTTAAATTCCCCCCAGACCTCTTCCTTTCATGGACTCTGGAAAAATAATAACAGATGTCTTCCTTCAAGATTAAATGCACACTTGAACCAAACACCAATCCTAGCTGCCAGCCACAATTAAATGTGCACCAAAGCCGCACTGACCATCTCTTTACCCCTTCTGACCAAATAAAAAAAAACACAGTTTGTTGTTGATGTGAATATCAACCACAGATGGGTGTAGCACGGGTTTCAAAGGCTATTTAGAATAAAAGCAGTAACTTACTCGTAATCATACTTCATATAGACAGGTTTATTTGTTTATTTTTTATCATATTTCTTACCACTCAAACTTATATCAACTGCCTTTCAAATGTATATTTATTTATCCATAACTGTGCTTCTGCAACAAAATACAATTTCTCCCTGGGCTTAATAAAGTATTCTGATTCTGATCAATTACCGTAATAACCCTTAACACAAGTTGCAACTTGTGGCCATCTTAGACTATTTTTTCACACTTTACAATTGTGACACTGCTTCAGTATCAAAGCTTAATTATTTGCACCAGAATTTATAAGGTGACCAAACAGGATCTCTATAAAACATTATGACCACCAGCCAGGTTTAACTGCAGACCTCATGCCCAATTCACTAGCCCCTGTCGTTCGCAGTGTGCATTAAAACTGCACCAAATCAAACTAGTTCTCGTTTGAACAAATCCTCTCAAACCAAACTAACATTAAACTAAGCTGTGAGCCATAATTACTTCAGTTTCACACAAAAGGAAACAAAGCCTGGCAAAAGCAATGATTGTCCCTGCATCTGAGGAGAATTACTCCTCCCATAAAGCATTCACAAACAAGACTACATATCCTAAAGCCCATTCACAAAGGCATATACAAATAGCAATAACATTTGCAGAAAGCAGGCACTCTGGGGAATGTAGTGATTATAATAATACCTCACAACCTGCTATTCTAGGCGCCAAAAAGCGAATTTTTTCAAATTATATTTAATAGCTATGGCTTTAATGGCCCTTGGGTCCAGAATAATGTGCTTCAGTCATTGCTCTCTGCATCTGTTGCCATATTTCACATTAGTCCATTGGCATGAGAATTACAGTGTAACAGTGGGCAGTTTGAACTGCTCAGTCATAAGACCAGAGGTTGTGTCAGAACTAATTGGAGCGGGACAGCACGAAACATTCATGCTAATGATCAGAATAACCACGAGCAGGTTCTGAAGGTGACCCCTGTGGTATACAACTTTATTGAGGCTCTTTATTTTTTCCTCTAATCCACAATGAAATAAATGGTTCCAATATGACAAAAAACATATCCAGCCTTATTGTAGTGATGATTCATAATTCACATTTTCACAGCTGAATTATAAGAATTCCACAGCTTCCAGTTCCCGGGACTATTGTGACAGCTGGATTTGGTATGTTATGTCTACAGGGCAAATAAACTGCTGCAAATGTTTGTTTTTTTAATAGTTGAATAAATAGAGATTTGGTAAAGTATTTTAAATACCTTTTCAACAATCCATTGCTAAATAAATGAAACGTTCTGCTGATACTATTAAAATGGGGTCCTTCTGTGTGGAGTTTGCATGTTCTCCGTCTGTCAGCATGGGTTCTCTGGCTTCCTGCCACAATCCAAAGACAGGATTGTTAGGTTAACTGATGTTTCTAAAACAACTGAAGGTATGAATGTGAGGATAAATGGTTGTCTGTCTTTCTGTGTTAGCTCTCCCATAGATTAGCAGCTTGTCCAGGGTGGACCCATGACAGCTGGGAAAGGCCCCAGCCCCACCATAACCCCGAATTGGATAACAGGAAGATGATGGACGGACGGAAGGATGGATGGACGGATGGGTGGATGGACAAATAAAGGGTTAAGTTGCTTGTACAAAATGCAGACCTTTGCTGCATGTCACTCCTCTTTTGTTTTTGTTGCAATTTCTTACAAAGGCATAAAACTATACTCGAAAACAAAGACAAAAACAACATCTAAAGCCACACTAGCAGCCATATACTTTTATACCTAGACAAATTGATGCTTTGAAGTACAAGCTAACATACTTAGGTGTTTGGTAATAACATTATGTCTTGCTGCTCTCTGGTTTAAAAGGTTACAGCTGGTCCAATGTGTTGAACGGCAGCACAAACACCCACTTAGGGTGCCCTTGTCTACAACCAACCTATTACAACATCACTAGCTCCTCCAGTGATTATATGATAACACAGAAGCACATCTACAATCATGTAAGCTTGGTCCATTTGGTGACAGTAGCAACCAGGGGAGTGAGTGTGCACATCACCCCTAGGTTTGATTTATTGCCCCATGCTGGGCTGTTACTGCACGGATCTGCTGCTGGGGCCAGGGGTTAATTGTCCCGCACTGGGGTCTATTTCTATAGAACAGCCAGAGATATGGGACCTGACACATCCAAACGCCGGCACTATATTATTCCCCGCTGCTTCAGTAAATGAAGCACGCAGACTCCTCCCTACAAAACTCTCATCATCCAGAAGAAGGAACCAGAAGCTGAGGCCAGAGCTACACGGGAATGTCATCTCCTTTAGAAACACACTGGGAGAGATCCAGCTCATCTATCATGACAAGCACACTCCCTCCGGTGCTCCTTCTGGAAGACCAATGGGTGCGTGGGGTGTCAGTGGCCATTTTTTACCTGAATAATTACAGCATAATTTAGTGCGCTGACCAGTGCAAAGCCAGACACTGCCAAGGTTTGGTGTCTGAGGAAAAGATGCATTTCACAGCTTGCTCCATTGTTCATTCTGTCTTCAGCTGATATATGTATACATTCATTTGCCAACCTTTTTATTGTTAATTTGAGCATACAAATTAAATGTTAGATAAACAATCTATAGGAATGATAAAGATTTAAAG
Source organism: Etroplus canarensis (assembly GCA_015106775.1). Classification (NCBI taxonomy): domain Eukaryota; kingdom Metazoa; phylum Chordata; class Actinopteri; order Cichliformes; family Cichlidae; genus Etroplus; species Etroplus canarensis. Next base: position 20,647 of record VUQH01010224.1, read on the forward strand.
AATGAAAAAAGTAGATGTAAGACCCAGACTAAAAGTTCATGGTATTGCTAAGGCTGATGTATTTTCTTGATTAAGGATTTAAAGCTTGCCAAATCAACAATTCTTTTTTATGAATTTTTTAAAAATATTTGTTCATGTTTTATGTCTTATGTGAAGAATAATATCAATTTCACATGTGTATTTTAAAATTGTTGCTATTTATGTTGACAAATCACAGTTTTGAAATGTTTTATTCCTGGCTCAAAAATAAAATATCAAGAATACATCCCCAACAATATTTTACTATTTCATGAAGGTGTGGCAACTAATTAAGTTAATTGCCAATAGACCAGTGATGTGATTGGGTATAAAAAGAGGTCCTTAGAGGGGCAGAGTCTACTCATTGTTACTCAGAAGTAAAGATGGGGAGAGGTTTAGCAATCTGTGAGAAACTGTCTCTGTAAAATGTGAAGCAATTCAGAATAATGTTTCTCAGTGTAAAATTGCAATGAATATTTCAGCATCTACAGTACATAATTGTCATGGTCTTGTATTTCTGCAGTTTGGCTTTGTATATTTTGAAGTTTCTTTTTGCTCTTTTAGTTTCCTTGTTCCTCAGGCCCTTTTGTATCTATATTTGCTTCCTTTGTTTATTTCTCTATTCTAGTTGAGCCCTGCCTTGTTTTATTTCCATTACTGCATTTCTGTTTAGTAGTACTCGTTGAGCCTCCCTTTGTTGCTTTTTCATTCCCTAGTATTTTCCCTGATGTATTCCTGTCTGACGTTAAGTTTGCTATTGTGTCATGTTCTGTCCTGTTTTCTGTTCCTGTTTTATTTTGAAGCCTGTAGAGTCTTGTGCATTGTGTTGAGTTTTACTTCCTGCCCCTGATTGTTGTCACCTGTGTTCCTCTCCCTCTTGTTTCTCGTTTGCTCGTTAGTCTTTGTCTTTTTATACTCAGTCTCTCCTTAGTTCAGTGTTACGTCGTCAATGCTACTCTCTGCATGTGAGGATTCTCTGAGTTTTGGTTTCTGGTTTCACCCTGCTATGGATTCATGTTTTGGACTTATTCTTAGTGAGTTGGCAAAATAAAGCCTATTTTTTGAGTTTACTCAGTCTGCTTCCTGGAGTCTGCACATTGGGTCCATCCTCCTCACATGATGCCACACCATGACAGTAATATCATCAAAAGATTCTCAGTGGCTGGAGATATCTCTGTGAGCAAGGGGCACAGCCAAAAGCTAATATCAGAGGCATGTATTCTTTGATCCCTCAGGTGGCACTATACTGCAAACAGGCATGATTCTATTATGGAAATCACTGCCACCCCCACTCTCCAAATCCCCAGGCTCTTCACACCCTCTATCTGAACACCTCTACCCCTCTCCTGCCTGTCACCTTCACTGTTGACCAGATCTGGAAACAGCTGATGAGACTCCACTCAGGTAAGTCTGCAGCCCTGATGGTGTGAGCCCCAGGGTCCTCAAAGCTTGTGCCCCCCAGCTTTGTGGAATAATACATCCTGTGTTCTAAATGTGCTTTATTCTGCAAAAGGTCCCCGTGTTGCGAAAGAGGTTGTGCCTTGTGCCTGTGCCAAAGATGTCACACCCTGAGGGCCCTAAAGACTACAGACCTGTAGAACTTACTTCACACATCATGAATACCCTGGAGAGACTCATCCCAGACCAACTCAACTCACTGGCCCATGGTTAGACGCCCTCCAGTTTGCCTACCAGCCTAGACTGGACTCACCTGGACAAGCCACTGAGAATTGTGAGGGACAATGTGATCAGCAACAGAGGAGCCCCGCAGGGGAGCATTCTCTCTCCCTTTCTCTTAGCCCTCCACATCACAGACTTTAGCTACTGCACAGAGACCTGCTACCTTCAGAAGTTTTCTGATGACTCTGCAGTAGTGGGGTGTAACAGAAAAAGTAATGAGGAAGAGTACAAGACTGTAGTGGGCAATTTAGTCATGTGGTGTGAATAGAACCATCTGCAGCTCAACGTGACAAAGACTAAGAAAGGGTTGTGGACATGAGACCAAAAAAAACAGTAACCCCTGTTTCCATCAATGGGGTCTGTGTGGAGATAGTGAGGGACTACAAATACCTTGGTGTTCACATTGACAGAAAATTGGACTTAAATTAAACACATAGACGCTAGCTATAAGAAGAGCCAGAGCCGTCTCTATTTTCTGAGATGTCTAAGGTCCTTCAATAGTTCAACGCTCAGGATGTTTTGAGTCTGTGGTAGCCAGTGCCATCCTCTACACTGCCATGTGTTGGGGCAGCAGACTGACAGTAGCGGACACCAACAGAGTCAACAAACTGATCCACAATGCCAGTAACGTTGTTGTTGGTGGAGCTTGACTTGCTGACAGAGGTGTCAGAAAGGAGGATATCGTCCAAGTTAAGGATAATAGTGGACAATCCTCCTCCATGACCTGCTGGACAGGCACAGGAGCACTTTCAGCAGCAGACTTATTCCACCACGATGCTCTACAGAACTCCACAGGAAATCATTCCTACCGGTGGCCATAAAACTCTTTAATTCCTCCTTGTGACCCCTTGACAGTTTCATTTTTTATATATTCATATTGTGTATAAATTACATATTGTATACAGTGTTTAAGTTTAGAGTTATTATTGTTACATATTGTCTTGATGCATGCTCAATCATCCAGGTAGGTAAAACTTCCAAAGTTGATTCTGTTCATCTGGACGTAAAGTTTCCGTGGGAGAAACGTTTCATCACTCATCCAAGTGACTTCTTCAGTCTCAACTGACTGCAGGTCTCCCCAACCTTATAAACCGTACATTTGCATAATGACTGAAACTATCACCACTGAGTGAAACTATCACCACTGAGTGAAACTATCACCACTGAGGGAACAATGGGCTGGGAGGTCAGTTCCTTAGTCATTAAAATGCAAATTCTCATGACCATTGATCAAACAACCACCAATGGTCATG
>VUQH01010227.1:18023-46903 GCA_015106775.1 Etroplus canarensis
AAATAAAATATTTTTTATATTTTTTTTTTTTTTTTTAAATATATATATATATATATATATATATATATATATATCTATATATATATATATATATATATATATATATATATATATATGCCTCACATTTTTTTCCAACAATGTGAATAAGCAGTTTTGCGTTTTTTCCATTCTTGAAAGCTGCCAGCAGAGAGCACTACACACCACAAATAAGCAGCACACCGACAACCACACTGGAGTCATTTTGATAACAAGAGATTTAACTCTAAAATTTATCAACAGATAAATATACAGCTTGAACATGACTTTAAACATCAAACGTACAGCACACTATAATGGAAATGATATTCAGTGACAGTAGTATACTCAAAACATAACCCCAAATAACGATGTGGTTAAAGGTGACAACAAACACACAAAGAAAGTATAATCGTCACAGTTAAACCAAAAAAAAAGTCAAGTGTTGGTTTCTCTGCATTAATGCATAGCAAAAGTTTAACGGATGCAGAGGGAAGGTGTGTGTGTGTGTGTGTGTACAGTATATGCTTTACTGCCAGTGGAATTAAATGGTGTCAAAAGGTGTCATTTATACAGCACATTTTAGAGTGAAGCAACCATAGTGATTGATAAAGTGACTTAGCACTTGATTATTTCCAAGATTATAAAATAAAGCTTTTGTTCTTTGGCATTGCACGTTTAAATCTGACAGGTCTACTGAAAAAAAACTACGACATGCTTCTATACTGGATATCTATTTTAACATAAATCATTATTACCCAGTGCTCACTCTTTGACATCCACACTGAATTTTTTTGGAGCATAATTTATCTTTTTAACAGCTGTGAGGGTGTGGCTGGTGTCACTTTGACCTTGTGAGTTACTCTGTGTGTGGAGGGGTCACCATGGCCTAATGTGGTTGTGGTGAACCACCACAGAGGTGGTTTCCAGTAATTTTGCAGGCATATGCAAACTTGTGTGTTTGTCTGTGGAAACTGTAGTGTTGTAACTGTGCAATGTACAGTGACAAAACTTTACAGGTGTAACATTAACATCAAATCAATGTTCAGAGATGGGTATGGTCCTACCCATGAGAACTGAACAACAGGTGCCAGAGGGGGACCAGGGACCAGTGGCCCCTGCAATGCTCATGTCTCATGTTCCACTTTCTTATGCATCTATTTCATTTCTTTTGTGATGGTTTTCTTTCTTTCTTTATATAATTTAGGGGACTGTAATATAAAATAATTCAGTATGTTTTCACTCACAATCAAATCTAGTATTTAAATGACTCAAAAGGCTGTGGGGGAAAGGTTTTAGCTCTGAGGAGCTGTGAACTTGTATGGTGGCAGATTGTCAGGGCACTGACATCCCTCCACACTGGCTTAAAATGAACTTTTCCCAGGAGCCCCAAAGAGCTTGTATACTGTATGTGTAGTGATTGAGTGCAGCATATTCTCACCTATTTTTAGGGCATTACTCATACCACGGGCCCCTATAAACAACTGTAGGTAGACTCCCATTGCAGTCTTTTATCTGGCTGTGGAGAGTAATGTATCTCACATTTCACACTAAAATCCAATGCCTAATAACATAATAGTAAAATTAAGTATGGTCTGCTTTGGTGAAGTCTGAAATGGTTTTGGAAATAAATCATGATCAGCTATCATGTTAAGAACAGTAAATCACTTCCTGCTGTATTTCAGTGAGAATTTACAAGAGAATCAACTAAAATATGTTCACTTGAGCTTGGGAGTTTTGGGCATTCATTATATAAGTCTCCTTGCATACCTGAGCAAGTTGTTCCTAGCAAAAGCAGCTTCAGATCATTTGCTCCACTTAATATTCAACTTTCAGCACTTTTATTAATTAGAAACAATTTAAAGTCTAATGAGTGAAATTTAAACCTATGAAATAATATAACTTCGGTATCACCTACAAGTAACTCAGTTAAAAGCCAGAGCAGAGCAAATGGAATGACTAACACGTAGTTTGAATTTTAGACATTGTTAATATGGCAAAAAGTGGTAATATAGAACTCTATAGTGCTGCTGATTACCACATCATGAAGACACAGAGAGCCCTCGCATTGTGTTAGTCTCACAACACTAGTGCATGGCATGGGACAGTATGCAGGTGTTGAAGCACAGAATCAGCTCTGGCTGATTATCAGTGGGAGAGACGAACAGTCAGATGTGTAAAACAGATATTCATAAGGCAGCAATAGTACAGAAAAGATACAATCTTTCACTCCCAGCACCTGGGATGAACTGAATATACAAATGACTCCAATCATATATTATATGGGACATATCTTTGGCACAAAAAGTAAAGCCAAGGGGCCAAGGCATTCATTCTTATCAAACATCAGTGCTTTTAAGAAAACATACCGTAGGTACAGTATGTTTATAATAGCCTTCAAAACCTCAACTCTTCTCAAAGATCAGTTTTACACAATATGGCTTAAAGTATATGTATAAAAATAAATTTGCTATGTAACACAGCCCTGAGGGTTTTCTTGTCCACTAGTATTCATGCCGTCTCCATATTCCCGTACAGATGTGGGTCTCCATCAACAGCTCTGCTCAGCTGGCTGGGCGATACCTCCTTTGAGATTAGCTGAATTCCACTGCAAGTGTCCGCTGGCAGGCCACCTTGTCACCTCAGAAACCTGTTTCCCGGACCCCCCCACCCCACAAAAAAATATCAAGTCTCCAAAAAATATGGAGAATACTTTCCTCTTCCACATATGGAAGACTGAAGGACTGTGGTGCCACTGGGGCGGCTGGGATGCGAGACCCCGTGCTATTGGATCCTTCATGACCCAATGCCTAATCTCATTGGCTCCTCTGGGACTCCTGCTACAAGTCTCAGTGGTTCTTTTCCATCCAGTCCCAGCTTTCATCACTGTCTTTTCTATTCTTTTCAGCCTCAATGATCTCTCTGTAGCGTCGACGGAAGAATCCCATCTGCCAAAGAGCAAGAGGAACAAAAATTTGGGTTATTAGGTGCATCTGGGGTCATATCTGATTCCAGAAATGAAAAAAGTTTTCCACTTTAGCTCAAAAATTACAAATCACATTCAATTTAAATAACTGTAGAACATTTTCTGAAAATACAGCAGAACTTTTTAGGGTAGACATTTCCTCCCAAGGGATTGTCATTTTCAAGCAAAATATGACCTGGAGTTCAAGCACTGGCGGAACTTATAGCCCTGTGTTCACTTATCAAACATATATTTTGGTACAGGCAACTATGTCTGTTTTTAAAATAACAGTTTGACATTTTTGTAGATTCATAGTATAGTGTAGTTTCATTTTCTCTATGAGCAGATATTTAGATGGAAAACAGTATGAAAACCTAACTACTGTAAATGGGTTTACATTTTGTCAGGGTGGCTGTGGCTACTCAGAAAGTCAGTGGCTGGATCCCTGTCTTCTCCAGTCCATGTGCCGAAGTGTCCTTGGGCAAGATACTGAACTCTCAAATTTCTTCTCATGCATTCAATAGAATAGGGAGTCTGTGTGTGATAGTTAAAAAGTGTTGAAGGCATAGAATAATGTTTTTGTGAATGAGTGAAAGTGGCTTGTGTAAAAAAAAGTGCTTTGAGTGCTCACTTTATGTATTAAAGTGCTGCACAAGTCCCAGTCGATTTACCACTTACTTTGTCCGGTTTACAGGGGTTAGCCTATATTCCGTACCGGCTGTAGTAAGCCAAGTCTGTGTTAACAGCAACATTTTTACAGCAAGAAAACAAGGATTTGCACAACATCACTGTCTTGCTTTTCGTCTGGATTTGATTTTACATACTACCTAATTGCAAAGCTATTCACTGCCTAACTCTCAGGAGTGTCATTGGATGTGTGGCCAGTTGGAGAGTTTATTTAAAACAGCGCCTTCTTTCAGCAGCACTTTGACAAAAATTACATAATTTTTGTTAAACTAACAATGCAGACCTTGAGTTCAATATGCTGGATTATATATCTAAGTTGGAAAAATGTGCAAGTTAATAGTTCTCCCACAGTGAAACAGATGGAAAATAATGGACAGTTATGAGCTATGCAATCAATCTGAAACATAATAGAATAAAATACTTAAACATGGCCAGTACCAAATAAGTATTCACAATTTGAAATTATTGGTCAAAACCACATGAAACCATGACCAAGGCTTGACACAACTCAAGCATTTAATTATAGCCATGTGTTGTTTCTTTAGGAATGTAATATTGCCTATGCATTTAAATATCAGTGGGCTATAACATTAATTTACCAAGTATGGTATGCAGGAGATATGACAGTGTTAGAAAAAGCAGTAGAGTCTTGGTGTTGATCTAATCCAAGCAGACACACTGGCCTGCTGCCTCTCTCACTACGACTCCATTCATTTATCTGTATTTGGCTGCTAAAGTTTATTGATACAGACCTGCATTCTCCTCAGGCATTTCCTGAAAAGAGCAATACAGGACATGCGCCACTCTTGTAAGTGGGGTTTATTTTGGCAAGATCTGAGGACCTGGGGATTGGGGGAAAATGTATCCCAGGACCAACATTCCAAGGCTTAGTTGTGGTATTCCCGGTGGAAGATGAAGTAGAGAAAAAGAAAAGGAGTTTTGTGCTAAAAGGGCCCCTGGACATCAATGTAATTGCTATTTCCCCTTTAGATTCTTCTTTCATGTGAGTGGTATGGTGTGAATTACTGTCCAGTCTGATTTGTCCTTTCCATGGCTGTTAAAGGCCCAAAGCAAGCTCTCACTCCCACTTCTCCCTAACCTCCAGCTGTCTCTGTATAACCAGATACTGTGCTGCCATCTAAGGAGAGTGTTGCGACCAGTGCCGTAAGCTGAAAAATCACAGTCTGTGTTCATGAAATGATTTACCTTCCAGAGTAGCACAGCTAACAGCAAAAAGATGAGGATTCCCACCAGCAAACTGATGGCGATGATCCAGCCAACTACGTAACCCCTTGGCTCCTGACTGTGGAGCGCCTCAAACACCAGCTGAAACACAACAACATCACAGTGAGTCACAAGGAAATAAAGCACACACACATACACAGACACACAAAAATGCACATTAAGTCATGTGCTGCTAATGATGCAATACAGTGCAAAAACAACCACCAAGACACAACTGATTTCAGTGTGCTTTAGCTGTTATCAGACTGCATGGGTTGACTGAAGAGGAGTTAGATTTAAACTAAAAAATACAATCAAATAATAGCAAACTGGACACTTAACTTGATTTTGGAATGCAGTTATCAATAATACAAAGAGGAAACACACACACAAAACACACACACAACCCACACACTACAGCAATCTAAATTCAAAATGTAATTAAACTATAAAGTGTAATAATTCAGGAAGCCACTGTTAAAAGATTTCATTCTGAATTGAAGCATCTAAAACCATAAGAAACAATAAGGACAGGCGTGTGATCTGTGGTCCACATGCATCAAACATTATAGACAGGTTTGTAAATTTCTAACAACTTGTGCTCTCAAACGTATTTGCAGTCACAGAATAAATTATCATTATTGGACATCTCAGGGTAAGCCAGTCTGTTGGTCAGTCCTGAGTTATTTTGACAATCATTAAAAGGAGTGACATGAAATTTATTGGCCAGACATTGAGTCTCTTGAGGATGACAACTGATAAGATTCACATGAGCCTGTAAGCAATATGAGCATGCTAACAAGCTAAATTAAGATGGGGAATATGGCATATGGTGGTAAGCCTAAACATGAGGAAGTATTCATCTTATTAGGTCAGAACAGATAAAAATCATGTATCACCCACTCCCCTTTTGAATTTTGGGTCATGCTTTTAAACTGAACAAGGCTCGATCAGAGTTATATCTATTCAGGGAGGCTTGACAACTCTTAAAAAATAGCCTGGTTATGCAGTGAATTAGAGTTATTTGGGCTGTTTCCCATGACATGAGAAAACACTGACCGGCTGGATAATCTGTCACTGACAGCAAACTCAGTTCACTTAAACTAGTGCACACTGGATTAAGACTTAACTACAGAAGATGTAAGTTGTACTAAATGACAAATTTTGTATGTACTGTAATTAAGCATAGAAGTTATTTTAAATCACTTTCTAGCTCTAATACTTTGATATTTATTTGAATTTGTAACAACTAAAAGATCATATTTCTTCTTTGGAAGAAAGTTCATTTAAAGCTATTCAATGCCTGTGTACAAGAGTCTTCTCCACCAAAATTACTTTAATTGGTTAAATTGATTTGCACTGTATTAGCAATGTTTTGACACAGTGAAATATAGCATTACTCCACACCACATCTAAGCCTGCTGTAATGTCAGCATGCAATCCTTAAATAGACAACATAAAATCAAATGGGTTTATTCACTAATAATGTGTTCCTTCAAATGTCAGCAAACCCCGCACAATGTGTTCCTGCAAACAACAGCAGGGATGATTTCAGGGTTGATTGAAGAAGACCGCCGTTTCAGTGTCCAGTGCTGCACGGGCTTTAAAAACAAATGTGGCATGAGACACCAGCTGTAAGCCAGGACAAAACAAGTGGATAAGTGAAGAATAATCTCTCTGTTGAATAGTTTCTCACATTAACACGTCCCCGTTACCCCGAGCTCTGGAATCTAACTGTTGTTATGCATGCCAAGGCATTTGCGTATCCAAAAAAGTTGAAAGCTCTACTGGTCATTGCTCTCTGACACTGACATTCCCAATTTAACTTCTGCAATCACTTCATGTGAAGTTTGTTCAGCTCTGCCCTGCATTTCTAAATTTGCAGTTTGCACACTAACTTACTTTAACTGCCTTATATTTCCATACTTAGCAGAACATGTGGATTTATGTGGATTTGTTTTCATTTCACGGGTGATAAAAACCAAGCTTGTTGTTCTGCTCACAACCAGAAGGCTTGCTGTGAATTGTTCAGCCTGAGATCACAAATTATATTTGCAGTGTGTTCGCTAGCTAGCTGGAATCCTGAGGGACAAGGTAACAATGTTCACTAAAACTTATCGGACTACATTTCATTGTAATGAGCACACTGACAAAGTGATGAAAGAGCAGCATGGCATGGACATATTCATAGCAGGTCTGAATTTTCCAAGCACAACTGGAGCTCAGGGTCAGCATGCTTGCAACCCAATCATTGCTGTAATCTTTTCAGAGATCTAACTGCAAGCCTGCTGCGTGCTAAATGTAATCATCAGATCAGATCTGCTAGGCCATTCGATCACTCAGCATACAACAATAGGGGGAGGGCTGTCCTTGTGCACAGCTGAGGACCCCCAAAAACAGCTAATAGAAGTGCCTCCACAGAGTAAAGACACAATCCTCAGCTGTTCCCTGGATTCACATCCTTTGTGACTGATCCACAGTGGGACATATTTCCACAGTTCAAGGAATGTTTAATCGCAGCACAATAAACTTTTTATCTAAAGATTAACATATACGTGCTAACTAATATATTTTCGCAAGCAAAGCACACAGTCCTCCACCCAAGATGGGTAGGTTCAAGCTCCAATAAATATCTGACTTGTATGACACCTTTAAGCCAGACTTAGTCATTTAATCAGACTGACAGCTGATGGACTGTTTGGACAATTTTCACATAAAGATCTGAGATAAGTGAGATGGAGAGTTGTATTTAGAAGTTTTTAGATATGCATCACTGAGATTACCACAATTTCCTTAATCTGAGGGTAAGTTCATAAGACACTCACAGAAATGTCATCTGGCAGGCCATTTGGCACCTCCACTGTCCTGTCATTTACTTGCACATTGCCCCTTGTGACAAACTGGATCACAGAGGAAGAATCCTGTGGACAGAGAGATTGTAAATTATGGATTGCTTTAAGAATCACAATAACCTGTGAATTAATTTATTGACCTTGTGACTTAAACCTTACCGTCTTTAGAATTTCAGTGTTAAGTAAAAGCTTTATATCTATGCTCAAAGCTTCTTCTTTCAACTGTGGACCCAGACTGCAGGAGATCGTCATACATGCTCTTCCTGGTCGGTCACAGTCCTGTTAAAAAAAAGACAGAGTATATGTGAAAAGGAGTGGGAAAGAAAGAAGGATGTGTGATAAACAGATGTTACACTGGCTAAAAGAAAAAAAACAAGAATCCTCACAGGGGACGACTCTCAATGACCTCTGAAATGTCAAAGTGCAACATGGGGGCTGTATATTTACCAAGACTTTGCGCCCTGATTTGGTGAAGAAGGCAAATATGGAGTGGAAGATGCTCTCTTTGTCCTGGGGTATGGTGCATGGTGTTGGGTTCCTGTGAGGAGTGCAGTTCCCTCGACCACTGGTCACCTGAAACATATTTAAAAAACTGAGCCATGCTTTCTAAGATTTAGGCAAAATGATATCATTGGATGTATTCTGAAGTTTTACAGTTATTTACAATAGACATGTGTGACATGGGTGTAAAGGAAAGGGAGTATTGCACTGTTTATGATACAAACACAGGGCTGGGTATGACATTAAAAATGTCGACACAAGCACTTTTCACACCTAAACTGGCTCTATCTCTATTGTTAGGCTTCTCCTGGGCTCACAGGAAGTTCTCCCCAAGAACAAGCTGAAACCCCTCCCAGACAGATTTCCCATATGGAGTGATTTAGAGGTGTCTGGTTTACTGCCCAGCCCCCAGGGAACACTTCCCCTTTCCCCTCTCCTCAGTTGGACCTGAACCTCCAGAGGTGGAACTCTCCTCATTGTCTGCTCTGCTACTACCCAGCATGTCTGAGATTTAATTGCAGCATTTTCTGATGTCCTGTTTTTCTGTTGCATTTCCCAGCGTGAAGACTCATAGGTTGTGCCAGCGGCTGCACTGACTTTAACATGGTGAAATCCCCCAATAAATAATAAGTTGAGGGATTTTGTGCAGAAAAAAAAATGGGACATTTGGAGTAACAGTCAGAAACAGAAAAATGTAAGAATACCTGACTATAAAGTATAAATGTGCAACTGTCTGCTATGCTACAGGTTAGGTACAGTGTTAACAGCTTTTATGATATGTGGTTTCAGGCTAGAGATGGTATGGAGCAGTAGCCAGCCCCTGCAGGTGTCACACTCCTATTTCGTGCAAGCTGACTGATCTCCTAAAAGTGATTCCAGATGTCTAGGAGGGTGGGATACAGTCAACCCAGTCTGCCCATTCACAGTATATACAATTAACAGTTTGAGCTCCCCATGATCTACCTATATTAAAGGAGCAATGCAGGGGTTAAGCAAACATTTAAACCTGGTGGAAGGATTATGTTTCTTTGTCAAAATGCAAAATGTTGTGAAACAAAATGGATGGCTAACCTCAGAAGCAATGTCAACATTTTTGCTTCGATTTTCACTGGTCCTTGGTGCCCCACACTAAGCAAACTGCCCGTGCCCTGACCAAAAGCCCACCGGTTTAGCAGAACTCTGTACATAAACCTATCCTCTGAAGTGGATACAAGCAGCTGTCATGAGGCACTGACAGGCATTTGTTGGATAAATGAGCTAAAAATGTGGCTGTGAGCATGTGAATAGACTAATAAATAATGATGTGGCCTGGATGAATATTGTAGATAGACTGCTGTTGGCATCCACCTGTGTTTCAATGATGTGGAACATCTCAGCTCCATTACCAGCCAGCCGGTTGGGTATCCTAATGTCTACAGTGGAGCCAGGCAGCCTGCTGGGCCCTTTATTTATAGCCTGAAAACACATCACACAGAAAGATATACACAAATATACAAAAAAACATTTTAAATAAATGTTTTTATTTACTCTCTTCTCGTAATACCTGGAAAGTGAGATTAAGAGGCTGAAAGCTGCACTCCATGTCTTCTAATTGGATGAAGCGAGAGGCATCGATGGAGTTTCCATAAACAAAGGAGGTTGGTGTTACCACACTGCAGGTCAGGAAAGGGAGGGAAGATGAATCATTAACATAAAAATCCTAATTTAAATGACAAAAAAAATAGTATTAGTAAGGGTTTCATAAAATTCTCTGGCTTCTGTCATCTTAAGCTCAACAGAAGCATTTTCTTTATCAGCAGAGATATTTGTCCAGCTTTGCTCTAAAGTCCCCCTTCACATTAAAGCCAGCAGCCTTATCAGATGTCAGAGTTCTGGCAGATTTGGGCTGTTTTACATCTCTCTCCCTTCTCTGTGAAGCAGAGCTATGATGAAGCATTCAGAGATAAGCCTTTTCATGTTGATATCCTCCATACTGAGAAAATCACTCCCTCTTTTCCTGAGAGCCAACTGATGGGCAACCAGCTGAAGACTTGGAGACATACAGTCATGTGAAAAAAAGCTTTCACGGAACTTTATGCAATCCTGTAAAAAACTAAGTACACTTTTACTGCTTCAAGGAATTCAGATGGTAAGAAAGCAGCCAGGTGCTGCTAATCAAATGACCTTGATTGATCATCAGTCAGTGTGAGCACCTCTATAAAAGCAGAAGCTTTGTTAGTTTGCTGGTCTGGAGCATTCAGGTGTGTGTTAACACAATGCCATGATCTTCCCAAGAGTGGAAGTCTCAGCAAATGCACCCCGAATGTGCAATTCTCAGAGAGACAGCAAAAAAACCGTAGAGCTACATCTCAGGCCTCAGTTAGCATTGTAAATGTTAAAGTTCATTACAGTACAAAAAAGACTTAAGTATAGTTGTTTGGAAGGGTTGCCAGGAGAAAGTCTCTTCTCTCTAAAAGAACATGAGAGCATGGCTTAGATTTGTAAAGTTCCATTTGAACAAACCACAAGGAAAATGTCCTTTGGACAGATGAGACTAAAGTGGAGATGTTTGGCCATAATGTACAGTGCCATATTTGGTGAAAACCAAACCAAGCACAAACATATCATACCAACTGTCAAACATGTTGGTGGAGGGGAGATGATTTGGGGCTGCTTTGCTGTCACGGGACCTGGGCACCTTGTAGTCATTGAGTCAACTATGAACTCCTCTGTATAACAAAGTATTCTAGAATCAAAAGTGAGGCCATCTGTTGGACAGCTAAAGCTAGGCTAAAACTGGGTCATGCGACATGAAGCGATCTCAAGTTCACCAGCAAATCTACAATGGAGTGACTAAAAAAGAAAAGAATCAAGGTGTTGCAATGGCCCAGACAAAGTCTAGAACTCAACCCAACTGAAATGCTGTTGCGATACCTTAAGAGAGCTGTGCACAAATGAATGACCGCAATCCTCAACGCAAGCAACAATACAAAGAAGAGGGGGTCAAAATTCCTCAACAATGATGTGAGAGATTGATAAAGTCAAATGACTAGTTCAGGTTACTGTTGCCAAAGTTTGTTCCACATGCTACTGAATCATCATGTACTTAGTTTTTCACATGACTGTATAAAATAAAACACCTTTACATTTACAAAATAGCAACTACACCATTAAGGTGTTTTTACGTCTCGTTCTTACCCAGTTATCGTGGTGTCAGTCTCATGAATCAGGGGGATGGAGAGATCTAAAAAGTTGTCAGAGAGTTTGTGCTCTGGATTGGCACTAAAAGGAAAAAGTATAGATGAAATTGAACATTTCACTTAATGTACAGAAGCAATTGGTATAAACTGGTATTTGTATTTATAGGAAACTCTTATAAGAAAAAATAACATATGTTAGGTATGCAGTAAAATTGGAGACTCTTACCTTTTGGCTTGAACTAAGAACTGCAATGTGTTATTTTCCCCAGAGAGCTGACTTGTGTCAAAAATCACTGCAAAATGATACTGCAGAGACAAAAAGAATTATATGGAGTATCACTGACCATGAAAAGGTTCGCCATGCGACAAAGTATGTATGCTGTGATACATTAAAATTATCTTTTTTTTCTTTTTGGTTCTCTGCACCAATGCAATGAGTTACAGAGGTTACAGCAACTCTAAATACCACAAATGCTGCATGCAGTTAGTTCTACCTTAGTTTGAGCTACCTTAGTCTGTGCTCTCATGAAAGGAAATCCCACTCTGCATCTGAGGAAGTCCAAATCGACAAGTCCACAGGAAATACCCTTCTCTTCCTGCAAAAAGAAAGACAGATAAGAGAGTAAGCGGACATGATAAAGACAGACTGACTGGAGACGGAGTGGGTGACACACATGGGGACCAAAGACACAGTGAGGAGGCAGCAGACAAGACACAGACCGTTATAAGGAAAAAAGATCAGCAGTAACTTTAGATGGTAAAACAAATACAAATTTGAGCAGCTTCTTTCTGGTGCACATACCTGCCAACATTTACGCATAGTCAAAGATTATTGTTAAAAATATAAACAAATTGGCTCAACTGTCTCAGTGAAGTTCTAGATTACGTTAAACAAAGAACGTATAAAGCAGTGATGGCACACACATCTTAGCGGGTGGGTAATTGGACAACCTCCAGGCTGCGTGTTTGGAAGCTTGTCTAAACAATATAGAGCTTCGCCGGCTGCGCTGTATAAACACTTAGGCCTTGACCCTACGAGGAGTAAGAATTCCTTTAGCGAGAGTTCACTGGGAGGCTGTCAGCTGAGCTCATGTGCTGGAAGAAAGAAAGAGGGCAGAGATACTTCACAATTATAACTCAAAAAAAGAGACAGCTTAGCGCTCCTGGAACATTCAAAAGGGGCTTTGGTTAATCATACAAAGCGTCTGTATGTACGGGTGGCTGTCGAGTTTGAATCTGTGTTTACAACATGCTTCCAAATGTGATAAAGGAAAAGGTGTGATGGTTGTCTGTGCTGACATATTTAACTGTAGCCATCCATCCCCAGTATCATCCCATTACACCTTATTCAGCAGTTCTTAGTGGCAACCCAGGGTGTGGCTGTGCCCTCCACCTTCATTGAGTCCTCTTAAATAAGCAGTGCTACCCTCTGCATGGAAACCATAGCGAGCCCAGTAAACTGGGGACAAGGACCCCTGCTTAACTGGCAATGATGGAATTTCCTCTATTTCCTGTATTCCTCTGTGCTGCTGTACAAACACTGCCTGTCCCATGGGGCAGGGCAGGATTGGGGAAGTCAGCCTGTTTACCCATCACCCACCTGGCAGCCCATGAGAGAGAACAAAGCACTCATACATATTTTCAATTCTTCATTCTTTCCTTGTCAGCAACAAATACATGTTGGAGTTCTCACAAATGGCACAGCCATTAAACATCGCTAGGACTGTTTACCCTGCTTTAGTGTCAGGTGAAGCATCTACTGGAGCAGTTCATCAGTGTGGATGACAGTACTCTGGAGGCCTGTTTTCTGCATGTTCTGCATGTCTCTTCATGTCTTCTTCTACTTTGGTATTTGGACAACTGGATTTATGTTGGTTTAGCTTTTCCAAGCCAGTGTCATCACCTACTTTTTACTTTCTACTTAGGTTTTAAGATGAAGAGCTACAGTACCTCTGGCTTTCACAGCATGTGTGAAGTGTCACGTCACAGCCAAGAAAATCAGTGATTCATTTATTCTTATGTCTCAAGGTCCACTGAAATTCACACATCTTTTCTGTTGTGACTTCTGGGATTTCACCACAAAGCTCTAACTGTTAAATAACCCAAAACCCATGGTGGCAGAAGCATTCACAGCCTTTTCTTCATTAAAAGCAGTCATACCTCACACAATGACAAATGTGTGCGTTCAAGTTTTCAAGTTTACTACTAAAATCAATTACTGTAGTTTTTCATTTACACGTGGAGAACTTTGAATTACTTTTGTATATTAAAAAGTACTGTACACCTTTTTTGGACAAACACTCACAAATCTCATTGTATATCCGCCTAAAAACATCATCCACTAACCTCCCAGTTAATGCTTAAGCAGCATGTAAGTACTATAGTTGGTGGAGCCAACTCCATCTGTACTACTGGCTAGTTTAAACCAAAAAAACAAAACAATTCAAGAGCTAGTTCTGTTCTTGTGTGCAAAATATCAATCTGTAAAGTAAGTTAAAAAAAAAAAAAAAACAGAATATCTTTCAGAAAGAAATGCCCTAGAGCGCTCTCAAAAATGTAATGACACAAGACATCTGCCACAGGTCTAGCTAAAACTGACTCCTTAAAATATTTCAGAAAAAAATAAAAGAAAACATAGAAGCTTGACACTGAGTCCAGGCGTAGTGAAGACGGCGGTCCTGAAACCAATTCAGCCCCACAGCTTTCTGACAGCTTGTGTTGCAAGAACAACAGGGGGATAATCTACTCCGCTTTTAAATATGAGGGGAGTACAAGCTCACGCTTCGCTCACTGGAGAAAAAGTTTCAAAGGAGCTGACCCTAACTTCACCAAAAAGAGGTCACATCAACACCTCGGACTTCTCCAGTAGTAATTAGAAGTGTCTCCAGGAGCATACAGCAGTAAATCTTCTTAGTGGCCTCTGTGTCATCTTCATGCACGGTTCACTTCCTGTTCCCTTTGTGCTGCAGGCCACTCTGACTTATCAGGTTCCTGAACAAAATGAGGCTTCTGGGGCTACTGGTAATCTGACACTTGATGTCAGCCTGTTTCATTAGATTAACTGTGAAACAGAAACTGACTCACTGTTTTTCTAATATTTGCCTGCAGCGTATATTCTGTTTAAACTTAATTTTGCATTCGTTGGGGGTTTTAAATCATGCCACAGGTTGTATCCTTTACAGAGATGGCCTTATCCATCACAGGGGTAAAAAAAAACCCAGCTGAAGATAAACTTAGGGTTTGTTATAGGGGGAGAAAAGCCTTCCTGACGGATGCTGTCAAAGTCCACCATCTGACGTGGCGTCTCTCTCAGTTGTGAGCAGTCTTTTGACAACAAGTGAGCAAACAGACGTGAGCAGAGGCAGAGGTGGACGCTGTGAAATCTATCTAAAAGGAAAATCTCTCAGGTTTAATGTGGGATGGCAGTGGGTAGATATTACTTTAACAGCAACCGAATGCTAAAATCATTAGAGGTCGAAGTATGTGAGGAGCAGGTCTGATCAGTATCACCATGAAGGTCAGGAATAATCCTTAGTTGATATACATGTATAACCAATTAAATATGGCCCTGTGAGAGGTTTTCTGGACATAAATAATGCTATTTGAACGGTACATAAGTCAAGCTTGTGGAAATATGAAGTATGCGTGTTCTCATGCATACAGCTCATTTGTTGTTGACATGGTGTATCTGTCTTGAATGAGTTGGAGAAGCGTATGACAGCTCAGCCAGGGGAGCTGGCCTCTGAGACAGGACAGCTGTTCCTGCTGCGGCTCTCCTGCTTTTTAGCCTTTCATCTTCACTTCTACCTACACAGCTATAGCTTCCTCAGTCGTCTCACGAGTCCAGACTACCCACTGTTTAGACTGCACTCCTGACATATAATCATATAGTCTTTTAAATAAACTATCCCTGAGAAAATGTACATCTCAGTGGAAAACTAAGGCTATTCATCTAATATGTATGTGTAAAATATGGTTTTGCAAATTGTTTCACTTCAGCTTCACTTGTATGTTACTAAAGCACAGAAACAAATTGTCAGATTTTAGAAATAAACATGTGAAGCAGAGTAAATAAACAGCAGATATTCCAAGAGCCACACACCTTCTGCCAGAAGTTGATGTAGAAAACTTCCCTGGAGAAGTTCAAGTAGACGTTTGTGTCATAGGCATCATCGCCAGTGTTAGAGATGGTCAGGTTCAAAGAGACATTCTTCACTCCTCCGAGGGCCAAATGGGGTTTGCTATGCAATCTGTTGGGTGCATTAAGTAAAAGTGTACTTCAGGAATCAAAAAATAAATCACTGGAAAAGCAGCAAGCAAAGATTTATATTAACAAGTAATCTGTTATTTATTTTGAAATTTCTGTATCTTAATCTAAGTAAACAAGGAGAAGTGCATCTGAAAGAGAATGGTTGCTTGTTTTTGGAGCACAGCAAAGAATATATGGAGAAATAGTATTTGTTAGTGCGACAGCCACTGCTACTACATGTGCAAAAAAGGGAGAAGATAGACAATAAAAAGAAAGGGAACTCCCTAACTATGGAAAAATGCATATGGATACTCTCCAAGCATACGTCATGGTTCCACTACCCACACCCACATGGCCTATGACGTCAACTTGCTTCCTCAGTACTGGAAGAAAAGAATGAATTTAAACTGCAAGGTTGCTTTTACCCAGAAAGCAAAAGTTTCCCATGAAGCCTCAGGTCTGCAGCGCAGTCATCTGACAGGCAGTTCTTCTCAAACCAAGTCTGAAGAGGAAACAGTACAGTACACATTTCAGATGACCTCATGCTGTCCATGTCCTGAACACACTGACTTCACACTCAGACTAGGGGGCACTGTTGTGTTGTTGTTGGAGCTGACCAGTAAATTTGAACCCAGAAAGCCAAAATCTTGTCTGATGTCTCCCAGAATTAGTCAGAGGTTTGGTTTAATCTGTGAAGGGAAACTTAAGTCAAGCGTTAACGTTTGATGTAAAGTTGATGAGTTAAAAGGATTCTGTAGATGCTGAAAGACGCAACTGCCGCGGTTTTTCAAGTAGTGCAGACACCAGGGAAACACATGTGGTGCAGGTTAGAGGTGCTCACAAAGAAAATAAATGAATCAGTCTTTTTGGATTCCACCCAAGAAAAACTAACACAGACAGTAATAACCTGGTGACCAACAACAGATCATTACAACCCCACATTTGAGCCATTTCCTTCATTCTTACTGAGGTTTAAAGGAAGACATATTTTTCTTTTTATATCAGGTGGGGGGTTCACGTTCAGTCAGGAAATGAAATATTTCATAATCTGAGCTGGTAGGAATTAACTTATCCACTTACTAAAAGACTAAAGTACACTTAAAATAACTGAATTATGGAAAGACAAAAGAGTTTATCAATGTGATTTTACTGTTTCTATGACATTTATGAAAATAGAAAATAGAATGAAACTGAGAAAGAAATTGGCTCCAGTTTCAAAATATTTCTGGTATTGTGGCTTAAAATTTTATTTTAAGAATGACAAATCCTCTGAACCCTACAATTTTGCTCAGCCATGCAGTCCACTTTTATAAACGTATGTAAGAGAATGGGTCGTACTGAAGAGCTCACTAAATTTGAGCATGTAACAGGATGCGTTTGTGTCTCCTGTAGTATAGTGGTTTGCGCATTTGCCTTAAAAGTGAAAGGTCACTGGTTTGATTCCCGGTAGGGACACAAGCCCGTCTCACCGCAGAGGGTTGAGTCAGGAAGGGCATCCGGGGTAAAACCTCTGTCAAATTACCAATGCGGAGTAATCCGCTGTGGCAACCCCTTGGTGGAAAATACAAGGGAGCAGCTGAAAGGTACACACAATAGGATGCCACGTTTGCAACTACTTTGTGAAATTTACCATCCTAGATATTCCACGTTCAACTGTACGTGGTATTATTGCAAAGTGGAAGTGTTTAGGAACCTCAAGAAGTGACAAACCACATAAAGTTGCAGAGTAGGTTCACTGAGTGCTGAGGTACACATCACATTAAAGTTGTTAATGCTCTGTTGACTCAAACTTTGAAACATCCACTGGCAGTAACATCAGCACAAAAACTGTGCACCAGGAGCTTCGTGGCATGGGTTTCCATGGCTGAGCAGCTGCGTGGAAGCATTACATCATCCAGCACAATGCCAAGCGTTGGATGGAGTGGCGTAATCTACACCACCACTTAACTCTAGAGCAGTAAAAAAGTATTCCGTGGAGTGACAAATCACTCTTCTCTATCTGGCAATCTGATGGATGAGTCTGGGTTTGGTAAATGTTAATTAATTCCAGCGAAGGGAAATATTAATACTCCAGTTTATTAAGATTTTGCTTCCAATTTTGTAGGAACAGTCTGGGGAAGGCCATTTTAAGCATGACTGTGCCCAAGAACTTGACTGGCCCACATAGAGCCATGACCTCAACTCCACTGAACACCTTTTGAATGAACTAGAGCAGAGATTACAAGTCAGGCCCTATCATCCAGTATCAGTCTGACCTCACAAATGCTCTTCCGAATGAATGGGCAAACATTGCCACAGACACCCACTTGTATAAAGTCTTCTTAAAAGGGTGTACACTGTTAAAGCTGCAAAATGGGGAACAACTCGATAATGTGTGGGCGGCCCAATGCTTTTTTCATATTGCAAGCAACTTTAAATCGAAGAAACTATAATATTTTTCCATAAAAATTCTTTATCAAACTTTATGAGATATTGCAGATTGTCATGAAAAACATGAATTTTGCTTTTCAAGATAAATTTTAAAGTATGACTCCTCACTACACATCATTTTTAATACCATCTTAAAACATCTCTTCTTCCAGTAGTGGGAAAAAAATCCTTCTTGTACCTCATTCCTCACTGCAATCTTGTTTCCTTTCCTCCATCGTAGCACTGGAGTGAGCACAGGCAGGTCTCGCTCTTGG
Organism: Etroplus canarensis; assembly: GCA_015106775.1. Taxonomy (NCBI): domain Eukaryota; kingdom Metazoa; phylum Chordata; class Actinopteri; order Cichliformes; family Cichlidae; genus Etroplus; species Etroplus canarensis. The sequence goes on from VUQH01010227.1 coordinate 36,380, forward strand.
TGTCCTGTCAGCACATGCGTCCCCAGGCTGTAAGCCACCTCGAATGTGATAGCTGTGAACACGTCCTTTACATCTTTCTGTAGAGCGCAAAAACAAGTCTTCAGTAGAGAATGTGTCCACCTATAGCAACAAAGTCTTTAAAAGTAAATATAACCTCAAATATGTAACTGTCATCCAACTGTCACAGTGATTACAGCAACTCAACATCTTTATTCGATTAATGCCTGGCGCAAAGACTGACTACACTGCAGATTTTTAGAAGATCACAGATTGAAAATTATGTTATCATAATGATCAGTGTTCCAAAAATTCACAGGCTTGAACACAGATGTAAATATACTGATAAAATCATGTGAATTAGTTTTAAATGGATGGGTAACACATCTCTCTCATCATTTGCCAATGCTGACAGTAATAAAAGCAGGACCATCACTGCAAATTCTCAGCAAAGTGGATGTTATTTAAAAAAAAAAAACCTGCTGGCACTGCCTCTGAGAGATATATTGGCGTTTCTGGTGGCTCCATCAAAGACCACAAAAGAAGTGTTTGATTTGGCACTGGGTGTGGAAACAAAGCAGACAGAATGAAAACAGAGCTAAATTTGATAAAATCCTGCATCTTCATTAGATGACAGCGCTGAAAGACATACATGGGAAAAGCTGATACCGATGTTGATTTTTCATTTCCTTTGTCTACTCAGCTCTTTGAAGGCAGCTTGCTGGGTCTGGCCTTGGTCTCACTATCTAAAAGCTTCAGCAAAAGTAACATACAAGAGCTCTGACTGCAACCTATGTCCCAGTGCCCAACTGATGTCAACATGGAACCAAGCCCACAATGTCAACACAGAGGACATCCATGTGTCTTCCGGTGATCACTCGTTCTTTTACACTTTCTCTCTTTTTCCTTTATCAGAGCACTTTCTAATGTCTACCCACCCATCCTCTTTCCTCAGGCAGGCACAGGGCCAGTCTGGGCTTTGAGCACACGAGCTATCAGCAGTGTCAAACCCAACCAATGCATCATTAGCGATACAGTTATAACAGGAAAGAGCCAACTTTAGTGCAGTACACGAGAAAAACAGAAGATTTAAGGCTCTTTTGGGAAATGATGTTCCACACAGATTACTTTTAATATCAGAGTTGAGTTAATTTGCTGTTGTTTGGTTAGCTCTTCAGTTTTACTTTATGTTATCTGCCAGTAATTTTGTGGATTGTTTTATTTGTAATTTACTCTGGGTGCAAGCTGGCATTGTTAAAAAGTTTATAGTACTTACAATAGTATGTTGATTTATAATGCTAATTATTATTATTATATACCTATTATTATTTATCAAATTGTCAACTAATTTCAGGTTTAAGTGAAAATGAGAACATTTGAGCTGATATAAGATTTTCACCTCAAAACCACCACAGAAATGCACTTTGTGCCTCTGTGTACCTATAGAGGTGGTGTTGTTCTAGTGGTCACAACAGCCAGGAGGTAACATATTACATACATATAGGTAACATACACACAATTATTCAGTGTAGGACAAGAGGTGGTACATTGTATGAAGCACTGGCAAAGCCTACAACTTCAGTAGCAATTAAAGCAAAATGCATGAAATGGCCCATGTCCGCTGGCCTCTGAGTGAACCGACCCCCTGGGAGAAAACTGCTTGAGTCTCCAGTCCCAAACTCCCACTGCTTATCTCACATTTTCACAAGCCACAAGGGAACTGGAAGACATAATGTCCAGAAATAAAAATGGCCAATCTCACACTTTTATGACTTTTATGTACATGTAAACAGAAATAAACAAACATTCCAATATACAAGTATGCTGTGCTTAACTTTTCGTCTATTATTCTTCAGATATAGAATCACTTTAAACAGGAAATACATGACCAAAGCCTGCTAATTAAACAGAGAACTCCCAAGACTAATGCACTGACATGAGAAGAGCTAGAGTGTGTTTGGTAACATTTGGCCTAAGCTTTTATTATCCCAAGATCAATGCTGCCAATTGCTCCACCCGAATCCACACCCATGGTCGGGTCATTTCCTCCCACCTGATCCTGCTTTTAATTCCTGTATTTATGGAACAGAGGAGTTCCTGAGGTCCAGCTGAAAAAGACACTGGCTAGTGTTTACTGCCTGTTACCTAAATTATTATAGAAATCAAAGCAACAACTGTTACTTATGTGCTGGTGAGGTTCAGAAGGAGACTTGTGACAGGCCATTCTTTTACTCAACAGGCTTACACTGTGTTAAGCCTCATTCACAGAACACAGAAGCCGCAGGGTGCGCCCCCAGTCTCAGATCAGATAGAGCAATGAAATGGACGGAATTTCTGATATTTGAAAACGAGCAATTAGACTTTCACGTATAGCTCCTTTGAATGAGCCCTTAACCCAAGTTGTTTAGAAATAGGCCTAGCATTGTGCTCATTGATGGCTATTTCCATTACTTGAGGAAACAACTAACAACCGAGAGTTTTGTAGGCAAGAATATCAAGATTCCATATTCCTCCAGAGGCATCTAAATATGGCTATATTCAATAAGAGTCAACAACAGACATGATTGAAAGAGGTGGATGCAGCTCTACAAGGATGTGGCAGCTATTAACTGCTCCTAAAACTCGCTAATGTATACAGTTGATATTAGAGAGCCTTGGTTTGATTAAAAGCAAACATTTTTGTAGTTTATGTGATTCTTTTCAGGTCTGGTCAGCAGCTCTATCTGTCTCACGCTTCCACTGTGGCTGCCATAGTGATTTTTAAAATTTTTTACACATGGCTATAAACAAGATGAATTTTTTTTTAGGAATGCATACCCGGAGAGGGAAAAAACTGCCAATAAAAAGGGTAAATATTCAGCATGATCAGTGAACAATCATCATCTCACAGGAAAGCTTACTCATAAAGGGTTCCAGTCAATACCGTGGAGATGCCAGAAGACTCAGCAGGAAGCTGCTGTTTTCCAGCAGTTCCCACCTATATTGTAAATTTCTGGCTATAGGATTAAAAAAAAAATCAACATGCTACAGCAGTTTGGTTCTTTTACAACACAGATGATACAAGTGCTTTCCCCCTTATTATTCATACATATCTAATTTAGAGGACACAGACTGGTGTGTCATTTTGCATGTTTTGAAAGAAAACAAGCTAAGTTGAACACTCCTTCACTTCGGAACAAGGTTTCTGCCAAAATACTATTTCTGTGTTTTGGTTCACACTCAGGATCTATTTATTGAATATAACTCACACCTTACTAACCACTCTTTTCCCTTGACACCCATTTCTGCTGCCAAATGGATATTTCCCACACACCCATAATTTAAGCATACAGTATTTATGCTTACATGATTTTAGAAACACAGCTACTGTTTGAATTAATTTGGCTTAGTTGCATATATTAGATTTGAACTTTAGTTTAACTTATTCTGTTGCGCTGCACGCTCTGACTTTCACATATTAATCTGATCAGCAAGATGGCAACGCACCAGGCTGCCCCACTCATGTTCACAGAGCAGCTCCACCATGGTGGGTGCGGGAAAGATGACGTCAGACTGCAAAAGGCTCTGATCTTCACTTTAAACGCCTCATGCTTGGCTGAAATGAAGAGCTCCTTTCTTAGCCAAACTATTCCCTCAAAAGCATATAGCTTAAGCCTGGTCATGGGAAGTCTTTATTAACTTGTGAGGGAAACGTGCACACAGCACTCCTTTTAAGGACAATAGATGTTTGGATGGCTTACAGGTTGAGGCCACTTTATTTGAGGGCTTAATGCCAGGGACTTTTATTTTAAATGGAATTTCTTCCCTTCAGTGATGAATGGATCCAGCCAGTCAAAGGTTAGGGGTAATACTGAAAGTATTTATAGTTACGTCTGCAGAATATGACAGACACGACCAGCTTATCCCAGTTTGTCCTTTAAAAAGTCAAGAGATGAGAATTACTGAATTTTTTAATGACTACAGGTCAAAGTACAGCAACTGCTCTGCTCAGAATATGTTAGCAGATGTTTAAAAGCCTTGAATGACAAACTGGGTAGGAGTAAAGAAAGAGTGTTGTCTGATTATTTCAGCTAGAAACCTTTTCACAGGAGTCCAGTAGGAGCAGCTTCATTCTGTCTGTGAAAATGAAGCTCGTGTGTCATAGCAGGATTAGAGGCTGGACCTGCATTATCACCACAATTCTTTAAAAAGACAGACCTGTAGTCTTAAACAGGAAAAGATCAAAATCACGTGGCTCATGCACAGATTTGACAGTACTACTTGATTAATCTGCAATGAACCTCACTCGCTTTCAGCAACCACATTTTACATCCTGCCAAAACCCCCAAAGGAGTTCAAACTGTTATTGCCAGTGGCAGGATATTCTTTTAGAATCTACATAACTTCCTTCAAGGACATTGTCAAGGACTTTGCAGTGGGAAAGACAGCAGCTGTCGTTAAACCTGTATTGTGTTTTCTTACTGTAGTGCTTTTAATGAAGTTTTCCTTTAGTTTTATTACTTTAACTGTGCCTGAGAGAGCTGCTGTCTCTGATTGTCTCATAGTTTCAAACAGTGCTTAGCAGCAGTTTTAATGTTTGCACGTTTTGTTTATTTACATGTTCCTGGCGTTTTTTTTGTTTTCTGATAAACTACTTTGAATAGATTACTTGGAATAGAGGAGCAAATTATAAACTCAAAGCTAACATATTAACATTTTAAAAAGTTAATACTGTGAACATGTAGGATTGGCTAAAATCTGGCCACCTGGTAATATCACCCAGGAGACTCTCTCAAAAGATATTCTTAATCTCAAGAGTTTCACTTCTTGGTAAAATAAATAAATACATCAAAATAAAAATAAATGTCTAATTTTGCCTGTGTGCACTATTTGGTCATTCTGTGTAAAACAGGCTGGAAACAACACTAGTGAGAGCTTCTCCCTTTTCCCCCCATGGGGTTGCCACAGCAGATAAATCCACATGTGTGATCTGGCACAGATTTTACAATGGATGCCTGTCCTGACGCAACCCACCCATGTATCCAGGCCTGAAACTGGCAATAGAAGTACACTAGTTAGTACTGTAGCCCCTAAGGCTGGGCTTGCGTCTCCTTGCGGTTGTGACCCGGGACCTTATGTGTGTGAGGCGAATGTGCAAGAACGAGGATGAACCAAAAAGAAAAAAAAGTTGTGATAAGTAAAAGTGAAGTAAGTTGTAAAATGCTAGAATACCTCAATTCACCACCATTTTCTAAGGTACATCACTACAGTATGAAGAACTCTCAGAGCAGACAGAATTATCAAATTTTTATGTCTCCAGTGCCAGTCGTTGTAGGAAGCATTCATGTTTTTAAGTTATCCATGCATTCTCTTCTTGTGAACGGGACATCACTTGAGATCTATGAGGGACATTTTTTTAAAATCAAATTTGGTAAAAATCAACAATGAACTCAAGGATGAGCTGATTACATTTTGGCTAAGGCGTGCCTGTGGCATCACTAAACAAACCAGGAACTTATATGGTAGCTCTGATAAAATGTCACAAAATACTTAATAGGATAAAGATAATTAACAGTGTAAGATCAAAATGTTCTGCCAAAGCACTTTTCTGGCCATTATTTAAGAGTGTGATCATGTTTCCCATTTAACAAGATACTGAGTTAGTGAGACCATTTTCTTCAAAGGCTTCACGACATATATTAAACATGAGCCTGGACAGACATGGATGACTGATTTTTGGAGACATGCAAAACTGCAGCATGGTATTTCAATGTCTAACAAAATGTCACCTTTCATTGCAAATCATTAAACAAATAACTGCTCATTTACATGGCTGTTGCAGGGCAATATTTTCATATAGTAAATTTGTGTTTGTGCCCATTTCATTGGATTAACCCTGTAAAGCCTGAAACATGGAAAAAGTTGCAAGAAAATTCAAAATTTTTTAAACTGAAGTGTTTATTGAACCTTCTAACAAATTTTAAAAAATAAATTAAATATCAATTTGCATATATGAGTTTTAATTTCTATCATTTTTACTAAATCTATCATTTTTGTGCAATTTATTGCTCACAGTTTGTTTATCTTAATATATCAGGTTTTCAGGAACAAAAAAAAATCACACTGATGATGCAGAGGTCTCAAAAACTCATCTATCAAATATGATACACTAGGCGTTATAGAGTTCATACCAATATTCACTCATTTTTAGTTCTGGTTTTGTTCTTTTAATGATTCCTGCTGGAAATATCGGTATCTTGCCTTGCTGTTAATGATCCACTTCTGTCTGCTGGAACACGTGGTGTACGGTGGGTTTTAGAGCTTTTAAGCTGAAAAAAGCTGCCTACTCTGGCCAAAAACAACACTAGGACAGCAGTGAGAATAAACCAAAGCAGTAAAATTATTGGCCAAACTGTAAAACAATGAGCTGCAACAGCTCTATCAAGCTGAATTCTTTGTTGGGTAATCACTGCAAGCGAACCCTTCACATTTTCTTCACATTGTCTTTCGGATGAATTTTTATGAACTTAACGCCATAACAGCTCCAAGCAAAAAAGTGTTGCCTTAAATAACAATATGAATCAGTGAAACTAAACATGTTCTTTGGGGCCTATCTGATTTAGAAAAGTTAAAATTCAACAAAAAATGTTCTTGGGCTGCAATACCAACAGTCCTTCCAAAACCATATGATTCAGACTAATCTGAAAATGCCAGACTACCAGTCATACAAAATATATGCAGTAGGCCTTTGAAAATGAGCCATGTTTACTCGAACCAATGGAAAATATTTCAGTCTGTCTGACGTTAGTTGTAGAGGCAGTGATTCTCAGATATGTATCCAGCTTCAGGCTCCAATCTGATTCATCGCACAATTCAATTCCACAACCCGCTGTGCACCAGCTTTTTAAATTCAAGATACAAGCAAATGTGTGGATTGTACAGTTACGGCAATTAGGAGTAAATAGTGCTTTCAGTAAACAGGAGTGGCCTTGTCTAGCATGAACTTTACACAAATAAACTTCAGCTAGTCAATGTGCCACTTGAACAAGATGGAAAAATTATGACAGGAGTGTGTTCGCACATCAGAATTGTGGTAGAATGAAAGTCATTAAGTCATGAAGTTTCAATATTTTCTACTGTTGCAAACTCTCAAATTATTCCATCCATTCTTCAATTTTTATATTACATACTATCACTCTTTGGTGTTTTCATTGTTTGATTTTTGTCCAATACAGAGCACAGAGATCAGAATTTAAGTTCATCTTTGATTTCAACCCCCATTTCACTCCTGAAAAATATGACATATAATAAATAATGCTAATAATTGATCAGATGTACATTTTAAAAGAAAGAACACTGAATTCCACGGTCAATTTTGGGCTGCTGTTTTGTGAAAACATAAATCAAACAACCCTAACCTTTAGCAGTACTGAGTGATGCTGGAGCAGTGGTGCATTGTAATGTCTCTCAAGAGCAAAAACATATTTCCTCCTGACTAAAACAGATGGATAGTATCACTTAAGCAGCAGGAAGCATATACCATCTGCACTGTCATGCATGATACCACATCAAGAATAATACCAAACATACTGTGCTGCTATCAACACAGCACAGCACAGACAGGAAGCATTAAATTGCATACGATATACACCCACTTCTCAAAATCCTTGTCTCACTATGAACGAGCCCAATTTCCAAAAAGGTTGGAATGCTGTGAAAAATATTATAAAAACACAATACAATAAGTTGCAAATCTCATAAAAATCATATCAAATGTTGACAGTGAGACATTTTACCATTTCACGAAATATACTACCTTGAATCTTGAATTTGATGGCAGAAACACATCTCAAAAATGTTGGGACAAGGGCAACAAAAGGCTGGAAAAGTAAGAGGTACTAAAAAGAAACAGCTGGAGAAGCACATTGCAACTAATTAAGTTAATTAGCAACAGGCCAGTAATGTGATTGGGCAATAAAAGAGCACCTTAGAAAGGCAGAGTCTCTCAGAAGAAAAGACCGGCAGAGGTTCAGCAATTTGCAAGGAACTGTGACTACAAATTGTGGAGCAATTTCAGAATAATGTTCCTCAATGTAAAATTGCAAAGACTTTGAATATTCCGTCATTACAGTACATAATATTATCAAAAGATTTTAAGAATCTCTGTGCACAAGGGATATGGCTGAAAACCAATACTGGACGCTCATGATTTTTGGGCCCCCAGGTGGCACTGCGTTGCAAATAGGCATTGCAAATATTTTTTGTCATGAGAATCACTGCAAAGGCTCAGGAACACTTCCACAAATCATTGTCTGTGAACACAGTTCACCATGCTATTCATAAATGCATGTTAAAGCTCTATCATGCAAAGAAGAGGCCATATGTGAATGTGATCCAGAAACACCGCTGTCTTCTCTGAGTCAATGCACATTTAATTTAATGACTGAGGCAAAGTGGAAAACTGTTCTGTGCTCAGACGAATCAAAATTTGAAATTCTTTTTGTAAATCATGAACACCGTGTCCTCTGGACTAAAGAAGAGAGGGACTATTTGGCTTGTTACTGAACTGTTGTTAAAAGAAGAGGGGATGCTTCACGCAGCAAATTCAAGATGAAATTGTAGTTTTCATACAATATTAAAGTCTCATTTTCAACATTTGATTTATGTTTTCTATGTTCTTATGTGAACAAAACATCAGTTTACAAGATTTTTAAATCAATGCATTGTGATTTTATTTATATTTTATACAGTGTCCCAACCTTTTTGGAATTAGGGTTGCACATTTTCCTCTAAAACACACAAGCAAACAAACATTTCTTTGCTTCAGACAGTCAGCAAATTAACTTCCTCAATAAAAATCCCAAAGGTAAGGAGCTATGCATCTCGCCTTTAAAAATCCAAACACAAATTACAGAAAACGTTTATGCTCCTGTATGCATCATGAAGAAAGCACTCAGCATTTGACCCTCAAACAGTTAAAGCCACAGCTGGGATTTATAAAGGAGGAGCGAAAGGTGCCTCGCTTCCCCTGTGGAAATTTTCAGATGGAACTGGTTTACTGCTCAAGCATACCAAATTCATCAGTGTGTTATTTTACTACATTCTATCAACAACAACTTGATTTAATGCCAGTGCTAACTATAGCTGTATTAGTGTAATATCTGGATTTGAAATCTAGCCAGCCACCTATAAATACACAGATGTGTTCCCTCAATTCACTCAGTTCCTCCCCACTCGGTTCGTACATTGTGACATTCTCAACAAATTATTTGTTTCTGTTCTATTTTCAGTATCACTCCTAAATCTCATTTAAACACACTGCAAGACTCTTTAAATAGCCCTAAAGCTATAAAATGGAGGAGTGAAAATTCAGCGGTAGAAGAAGTGAATAAAATATCAGTACATGTGCTTTTGTACAGCCTCTCCATTTCCCAAATTCTCCACTCAGATCTCCCATGATCATCATCCCCATTTACCTTTAAACCCAAGCTGATGTCTACTGTAACTGAAGTGACAAGTGTGCAGTCAGCACAAGGACACATCCTAAGAAGCAAAACAAACCTAGCTGAAAAAAGGAAAGAATGCAGAGGAGAACCTTTTAAGGAAACTTAACAGGGACTCAAACAGAGGCACTGTGGCTTTAGTCACCTTATAAGTCTGTATTATGTTTTAGGCATTACTGGGCAGAAAAATAGTAATGACAGTCATAATATGGAAAATGAGAGAAATAAAAATAAGATAAGTTTATCTCTACCCAACCAAGATAATAAAAAATATATTTTCAATATGTGACCACCATTTTTGCAGATATCAAGAGAGTGGGAATTATTCAGGGACAAGTGGAGTGACTGGAGCAGGATGGAGATGCTTGGAAGGATTGTGTTAGCAGATGATGCTGGTACATTGTTAAAGAACTATAACTAACACATCTATAAAAGTAAACCATTTGCATGTGTCTTCTAGAAAAAGATATATTTTTTGGTTGTTGTAGGACTTTTTCCAACCTTCAGAATAGTGTACTTACATAAACTGAGCTTAACTCTTTAACTAATATAACTAAAAGCAACAGAATTCTATTTCTGAGTTGTGTTGCTATTTAGAAAGAACAAAAAGCATCTGGAGACTTCCTGTACTATAAGCTCTAACAGTTTAGGTTTGATAAAATGTCAAGAGTTCAATTCACTTAAGATATAAGTTCCATTTAAAATTTTTCACTTCAAGTTTACAGAGTTCAAACACTTGAAGTTTGACACTAAACTCAAATAATTGAAGTACAGTGGTCCCTCGCTATAACGCGGTTCACCTTTCGCGGTCTCGCAGTTTCGCGGACTTTTTTTAGTGCAATTTTGCATGCTTTTTTTTTGTTCTACAGCGCATTGTGTTCTGCATCCTGATTGGCTGTAGACCATTGTCAATCAATCTCCTCCGTGCCGTGTCTCCTGTACAGTACAGAATGCGTTCAGCTTGTCAAATTTACATAAATCTTCGATCGCTAGCAGTGTGACTCTGAAGTGCTGTACTGTATGTTCGTAAGTTTTCTCCCCAACA
>VUQH01010228.1:6428-18793 GCA_015106775.1 Etroplus canarensis
ATGACGCAGACCTGGATAAGCATCAGAAAATGCATGGATAGAGAGATGGATGGATAATATTTATTTAATGAATTAAAAGAAGCACAAGCTAAAAAAATTGCCGTCTTTGGATATCGCTCATTACCATCGTCAAGCAGGGGTGCGCTCTACCCCTCTCATTCTTGCTGTGTGGTGTTTGACTCCACCTGCTTTCAGGAGTGGAGACAGGTGTGCTGAAGTCAAGGCTTCATCAGCTCTAACGGTATACCTCTAAATATGCTCAGCCCTGCAACATCAGTATCTACTTCAGTCAGTGATCTGTGGTCAAGTCATTTACATTTCTGCTGAACAGAGTAATTTGCCTACTTGCCCTGGCTCTGCTCTGGTTCCACCATTTCTCTACAACTCCTCTTCATGCAGTCCATCTCCGTATTACAGAACATACAGCTGGCAATGCACATTTATATTCATTCATAGTGACAGGATCAGTGTAGTACACTCTCTTATTATAATCAAATATATAGCTTATAGATAGCTAGAGAGAGTCAAAAGAGAGTAAGCAAATATTTGTTTCCTGTTTACCTAAACACACTCAGGGATACTTTTTTACTGTGGGGACTTAGATTTGCATTGGCTACATGGAAACGGGCTTGTTTATTTCAATGTGGAAAAAAGGGGAAGCTATGTCACTTCATTTTAATATCAAATTTCCTGCTATCCACATTAAACTAAAGGAAAGACACACTGTAAATAATAAAAAAATATATCTCCTTAAGAACAGAAAAATATCTTCAAAGCTTTTAGTCCAGTTTCTTATTGTCAGATACATATAAAGTATCAACATGAAAAAACATGCTCCATATGTGGTTCCAGTTTACTCTTTCCTCTGGATAGTGTAACTGAGTGTAGTGGCTGCAATATTGTGTAACATTATAAAAAGCAAAAGAACAGCCACTAAATTGACCTTAAGATGAACTGTTTGAGCCAACTGCCCAAGTACTCAGATTTGAACACCTGCTGTTCAGTGACATCAAGGTAAGCCGGGATTTTTCCACACACTAAAAATCCTGAATTCTGTGGGGCAAGAGTTTTTACATCAACACCTGCCATAAACAGAAATATTCAGGGGCGTAGCACCCAACTCTGAGCCCAATTTATTTAGGCAAAATAACATTTTATTTTGAGCTGACAACTGTACACAACAGTCTGCGGTAGCCATTAGAGAAGCTAGTAACCATACTGTTCATATACTGCATTTATTAAAAAGCTATTCCATAAGTCTGCACTGTTTGAAATTTCCTTACATTTCAACCCTCATTTTTCAGCATACTGTAGTTGACAATTACTTTATGGTCATATGAGTTTTCTCAGAGTATCAAGTTTAAGAGTGCATTATTATGCCTCTACTGAGGAGACATTATGATTTTGGGTTGTCATTTCATCTGTCCTTTACAAATCTCGTTACTGCTATAGGAATTGACTTATTTCCCACATCTTCGCCAAATTTTAGTGCTTAATACACAGAATGGGTAGAAGATCTGAAAATGTTAATGAGACTGTGGGGGTCAAAGGTCAAGATCACACAGGGTAAGTTTCAAGGTGAAGCCAAACCAGCTGCGGTTTTGGCATTTTATTTATTTAAGTATTTATGATTCTTATGGTATAAAACATATAAGGACGCTGATTTTAATGCATTGGGTTGCCTTAAGCAAGAAACTAAAAAAATAATAAAATTATTCTTACATGTCAAAGATAAACAGTTCTTACTGGCATAACATTATGACCACTGAGAGGTAAAGTCAATAACACTGACTAACTACCCTGTGTAAGCTGTTCTCTGTGCCTTGAATTGCCCCTTGGGGACAAATAACGCTTTTGAATTGAACTGAAGTGAAGTGAATTGAAATCTCTTCATCATGTCACCTGTTAGTGGGTGGGCTATATGAGGCAACAAAGTCAACAGATTGTCCTCAATGTTGATGTGTTCGAAGTAGGAAAAATGGGCAAGCGTAAGGATTTGACAAGAGCCAGACTGTGATGGCTAGACGAATGGGTCTGAGCATCTCCAAAACTGCAGCTCTTGTGGGGTGTTCCTGGACTGCAGTGGGTCAGCATTTATCGAAAGTGGTCCAAGCAAGGAAGAGTGGTGAACCGGGGACAGGGTCATGGGCGACCATGGCTCACTGATGCACGTGGGGAGCAAAGGATGGTCCGTGTGGTCTGATCCAACAGATGAGTTACTGTAGCTCAAATTGCTGAAGAAGTAATTGTTGGTTCTGATAGAAGGGTGTCAGAATATACAGTGCATCGCCATTTGTTGCGTGGGCACCAGACCAGTCAAGGTGCCTATGCTGACTCCTGTCCACCGCTGAAAGCATGAACAATGGGCATGTGAGCATCGGAACAATGAAAGAACAATAGAACAATGGAAAAAGGTGGCCTAGTCTGATGAATCACATTTTCTTTTACATCGCATGGCTGGCCATGTGTGTGTGCGTTGCTTACTCGAGGAACACATGGCGCCGGAATGCACAATGGGAAAAAGACAAACGGGCAGAGGTAGTGTGATGCTTTGGGCAATGTTCTGCTGGGAAACCTTGGGTTCTGCCATCCATGTCGATGTTACTTTGACACATACCACCTACCTAAGCATTGTTGCAGACCATGTACACCCTTTCATGGAAATGGAATTCTCTGATATCTGTGGCCTCTTTCAGCAAGATAATGCACCATGCGACAAAGCAAAAATGGTTCAGGAATGGTTTGAGGAGAACAACAAGTCTGAAGTGTTGACTTGGTCTCCAAATTCCCCAGATCTCACTATAATCGACCATCTGTGGGATTTGCTGGACAAACAAGTCAGATCAATGGAGGCCCCACCTCGCAACTTACAGGACATTAAGGATCTTGGTGCCAGATGCCATAGCATACTTTCAGGGGTGTAGTTGAGGGTCAGAGCTGTTTTGGCAGCAAAAGGGGGACCAACATAATATTAGGCGGGTGGTTATAATGTTATCCCTGACTGGTGTATATTTATTAATAATTGTTTATATTTCCCTTATTGAAGCCTTTTAAGGTGTGCTTATGTTTGTGGGAGTGTTTCTGTAGTCAAAAAAGAAGGAGCTAAACAGCTTCATAAACTGACTGCTCATCACATTTCCCTGCTCACACTATCTGATTTGGAGTCTAACAAGTCCTCACTGACTGGGTAAGTTGAAAACACATAAGAGCACTAACTGCCATAAGTATTTGTATATGGAGACACTTAGGAATTATCTTGGATAATTTAAAATAAAAAATAATTTACGATAAATTGTTGCAGACTTTTTCTTGTGTTTGTGTACAGGAAAGCCTTTAATTTGTTTCTACATCAAGACAATCTGGAAATGTACAAATCATTTTGCTGATGACTGTTTCCTTGATTAATGTGTTTGGTAGCATAAACCTGTGAACAATTCATTTTCTTTATTGAACTGTCACAGAGTCATGAAAGAACTGAATTATTTTTGCAGTTGTTTAGTTATATCTCTAAGATAGGTCAGCCACATTAAATAGCCTGGCTGTAAATAAATGAAGTACCTGAGTCTTTTTATTTTTTTACTGAGGATCAAGTAAGCAACAAACTCAACCCTCATCTGGACTCAGACAACAATATGATATGAGTTCATTTGCAGAAGTGTGTCTGTATCTAAACACACAGTAAGGACAAGACTTTGTCAATGATATTCTCAGCACTTGACTGCCAAAGTACAATTACACAGATATGTAGTCATGCACTTTGCATCTGTGTATTTTAACTATACAGAGGAACATAATCATACGATCATGATCTTCATCTCAGGTGTTCTGTGAAATTTTATGCTCAATTTTCTCATTTATTTTTCCCCCTGCAGTTACAGGCTATGGCACTGCTGATCCATCTGTCACTGCTTTTTGGTATGTTTTTTCTGAAAATGTAAAATATGAATAACTTTAAAATAATTTTAAATAGCATAAAGTAATGAGAACTGGTCATTAAATGGAACTTTAATGTATAATTAAATATAAAGATTCAAAAACATGCACAACAAATAGTATTTTTTGCATTATCTGGATGAAAAACAGAAAAAAGCATTTACACATACTTGCATTGAAAATGTAAATAAAGGAGCATCAATAAAGAATGCTTTTATGCTTTGGAGTAATTATCAATACAATTTTCAAATTATTTATATTTGTATTTCTCATATCTATATATTTCCTGAGCATTATAATTCTTCTTATTTATTATTGAAGAAATATGAAAATGATACACAAAGAAATAACTGATGCCATATACTGATGTAATCTTACCCCATTACAGTAGCAATCCAGCTGCCCTTTGTGTTGGTTTCCGAAGAATACACAGTTGAACATGATAATGCATGTTCAGCAGATGAAGAGTGTAGTTGGAAAATAAAATCTGAACCCAACAATCATTTCACACTGGAAGTCAAGGCTCAAAAACTGGGTCAGTGTTTGCCAATGAATGGTGCTAATGCGTGTTTTGACATCAGTTACAACCCAAACAAATGCATCAGTTTGTGCCTGAAACAAGAAAATGGTAAGGACAGCAAACCAGCACATTCTACCATTGTCTATACAGATTCAGTACCTTAAAAAGCAATTAATGCATTACATAAAGCAAGATGTGTGGACTGCTATTTCACAAGTTAAATCTGAGTACTTAATCAGCTGTTGCATATTTGCAATAGGAACAGGAAGTATGGGAAATGTTTACGTGATTTTATTTTCATCTACACTTTTACTTGCTGTGGATTTTGATATTTTTCGTTCTTGTATCAGCACTTCTAAGCCTGTCTTGTGAAATTAAAGACACCAGTGAAGAAAACTCCTGTAGTGCAGGTCATAAAATAGTCCCTATCAGCAACATTACATTAGGGTAAATATATCTTGGTTTTACATCATCATTGTCATCATTGTTCTTAAATATATAAGGCTGCAGTGTTCTTTTAAAAAAATGTCACTGATACATGCTTTTTTAAAATCAGCTATACATTTTTTCCTCTTTCAGCTTACTATTAACAAATTCACTGAATAATAAGCTAGGAAAGATTAAGTTTAAATGTCTTCAACAAAATGTCAGTTCCTGTACTTCAAATGGTAAGTTTTATTCAAAACACTAAAGTTTTCATGCTGTTTAAAGACATAGAATAAGTCTGTGCACAATATGTGTGTGTTATCTTGATTATCTGTGTCCAGTTGCATATCTGCAGCTCTTCCAGAATGCCAAAAGTTGGATTGATGCCTTGGAGCACTGCCAGAGAGAGAATTCCTCCCTGGCTGAAATCACCGACCAGACAGAGAGTAATAAATTAAAGTTGCAGTCGGATGACTTGCGCAATGGGACATGGATTGGTCTTCAACGGTCAATCTTTGGTAAAAATCCTGAGTGGAAGTGGATTTCAGGGGCTAAAGTTGCAGGTTCTCAGTGGAACGTCAAGTTTCCTGTCAACCCCAACAACCACTGTGGAAAGATCATTCTGGTTGATAAAGAAATTAAGTTGCAGGATGCCAACTGCCATGAAAGATTACCCTACATCTGTCAAAGTAAGTTGCTGTTTTATTTTCTAGTCAAACCTGAGCACCACATTGATAATAAAACTTATCTTTTTCTCTTTTCCAGGTTTGAATGAAAGGCCGTGCCCTAATAATGTAATTCTGAATGCAGATATTTCAGATGAAAACTAAAGTGTTTTACAGATTGGAAGCACAATTTTGCTTTTAATTTTATTATCTTCTTTTTTTAATCTAATGTAACTATATGAAGAATGCATGACACTAAAAAAGTAGCCATTCCTCTTTTCATTTTGATGATTTGAGTTCATGTTCATGTTTTGGGTTATAGAGCTTTGCACTGACCACAGCTCCACTTCATCTAAGGATAAATGTGATAAATGACTCAGTATACCTAAAGGATCTCAAGATATCTACAGTGAAATTCCTACAGAAGCTGTAGTAGGAGATGGCATGGATTTATGGAATTCTGGCAATCTCTGTGTTGCCCAGTGCCCTCATGACTAATAAAATAACTTATATTCTTTGTCATCTTGGACAACATGAGACCACTGGAGAATTAGATGGATAACCTAACAGTCCCATTGTAGATACATACTCTAGTCTGCTGTTGTGTTTAAAGAGAAATAATCACAGGATCAATCAACAGGAATGGTGGAATCTGGGTGGAGAGATACAGATTTGCAAAAATGATTCTTTTCATACATACCTTTTAAAAAGTATTTAATTGAAATTACTGTCAAACTTAATGAATTCAAAAGTAGAGATTGATGTATTTTGTATATGTATTTCATTACAGATGTTGTGTGCCCTTTTCCTCAGTGGTGTTTTTATGTAAAGTGAAATCTTGAAATTATTCTTCTCATTTTGACCTGAATATCTGGTTAAAGGTGGAGAGATAAATACTTGATTTAATTTTTTTAAAATATTATATTTTACTCATGTTTTTTAAACTAAAGAAGATTCCATTGAAATGTGTGTCAAATAATTACTTCATACAATGACTTAAAGCCGTAGTGACATTACCTTTTGTGCAGACCCTATGTGACTCATTTATAAAGAAATAGCTCAGGTGTTACCCACAGAAGGAATATTTCAGTGACAGTGAATCAAATAAATTCTAATTTTGACTATTCATTGTAATGTATTTTGTTCAGGTTTCCCCCATGGCTGAGTACACTGATACTAATACTAAACATAAAATCTCTGCATGACATTTTAATATAAATCATATTTTTATAATATGACCTGACTTAAAGAGGAATCTTGCCAGCAACTGTTAATATTGGTCTAATATTGTCTGTTTTCATCATCCTGTTCAAAATAGACACTAGTTGATAAAATAACTCATTCTTTAAATTTTACATAACTGAAAACTTAATTAAAAAGTGGCTTCTCCTGAACCATTTCCTTTGCCTGATGCTGAACCCTCAAAATCATTACATAGAGTCTACCAGGCCTGTTCAGTATCCTCTCCCACTACTTGATCCAATGTACCACCAGGTGGTGCTCAGTTGACAGCTCAACTCCTCTCTTCACCCAAGTGAAAGTACAGTCTACAGCAGTGGCGAGTTTAGATACTTATTTTAAAATAAAAATATACCCAAATGCAGACACAAGTGTAAAAGACTGAGATGGTTTCATGGGCAACAATCACGTAACTACAGTTCACAGTCACAACAATGATTAGGAATTTGCAAGGCATGGGCTGACAAGTGGTGAGTCCAGGGATGGACTGGATGTCCAGAGGGGGCTTGAGTGTCCAGGGTTTCACAGTTCATAATCCAGAGTGAGTAGATCAGGTAGCTTATCCAGGTGGGTGATTTGGCAAGGGTCCCTGCTGGAAGCAACAGAGAGAACTTGGTAACTAAAAAAAGGTATCAAGAACAAGACCAGAACTAGAAGCAGCCAGGCTTACTAAACTGAGTGCAGCTAAACATTCCAGTGGAGTGTGGAGGGAAGAGCTTGGCTTAAATATCCAATGATGAGTGCTCAAGACCAGGTGTGTAGCCACATTCCACCCTAGACACACCCACCCGTATTGGACTCCACCAGGGCAGCACTTTGTCACCAAGTGTGTTCATAATTTTTATGGACAAAATTTCAAGGTGCAGCAAAGAAGTGGAGGGTCTTTGCTTTGGTGGCCTCAGGATCACCTCTATGCTTTTTGCAGATGATGTGTACCATTTTGGCTTCATCAGATTGTGACCTGCTACTTGCATAGGGGTGGTTTGCGACTTGCTGGTGCAAGTGCAGGACTTTCAGTATTGTTTTGGAGGACCTCAGAGTAGAGCTGCTACTCCTTCATGTTGAAAGGAGCCAGCTGAGGTGGTTCAGGCATCTGGACATGCTGGACATGCTGAAGAGATTATATCTCTTGGCTGGCTTGGCTGGGTTTCTTTGCTGTCTCCCTCAGAAGAGCTAGAGGAGGTGGCCAGGGAGAGGGAGGTTTTATGCATCTGTGCTTAGACTGCTGGCCCATGACACAGACCCTGAATGAGCATCAGAAAATGCATGGATAGAGAGATGGATGGATAATAATATTTATTTAATGTATTAATAGAAACTAAAAAATTCCCTTGATTGGATATCACTCATTACAATCTTTAAGGAAGGGTACACTCTACCTCTCTCACTCTCATTGTGTGGTGTTTGACTCTGCCTGCTTTCAGGAGTGGAGACAGGTGTGTTGAAGTCACTGGCTTCATCAGTTGTAACCATATACCTCTAAATATGCTCAGCCCTGCAACATCAGTATCTACTGAGTAATTTGCCTACTTGCCCTGGCTCTGCTCTGGTTCCACCATTTCTCTACAACTCCTGTTCATGCAGTCCATCTCTGCATCCACGTGAAAACAACATAACTACAGAACATACAGCTGGCAATGCACATTTATATTCATTCATAGTGACAGGATCAGTGTAGTACACTCTCTTATTATAATCAAATGTATAGCTTATGGATAGCTAGAGAGAGTCAAAGTAAACACATATTTATTTGCTGTTTGACTAAACACACTCATGTATACTTTCTATTACTGTGGAACCTCTCAATTCAGATTTGCATTGGCTACATGGAAAAGGGCTTGTTTATTTCAATGTGGAAAAAAGGGGAAGCTATGTCACTTCATTTTAATATCAAATTTCCTGCTATCCACATTAAACTAAAGGAAAAATAAACTATATCTCCTTAAGAATAGAAAAATATCTTCAAAGCTTTTAGTCCAGTTTCTTATTGTCAGATAAATACCAAGTATTAACATAAAACAACATGCTCCATCTGTGGTTCCAGTTTACTCTTTCCTCTGGATAGTGTAACTGAGTGTAGTGGCTGCAATAGGTGTAGCATTATAAAAAGCAAAAGAACAGCCACTAAATTGACCTTAAGATGAACGTTTTGAGCCAGCTGCCCAAACTTTCCTTAAAATACTCAGACATGAACACCTGCTGTTCAGCGAAATTAAAGTAAGCAGGGATTATTCCACCCACTAAAAATGCTGTTGGGGAAAGATGTTTACAGCAATACCTGCCATAAACAGAAATATTCTGGGGTGTAGCACAGAACTCTGAGCCCAATACATAAGCAGTCTCTGTGGACCCACTTCCTTTCTTGATCCATATCTCTCACACATCTTTTATTTTATTTATTTAATTGGGCTTAATACATAGGATGGATAGAAGATCTGACAACGTTAATGAGACTGTGGGAGTCAAAGGTCAAGGTCACACAGGGTAAGATTTACATTGGAGCCATACTGCCTGAGTTCTTGTCATTTCGTTTTCTGTATATTTATATAAGTATTTATGATTCTTATGGTATAAAAAGTTTGAGCATGCTTATTTTTTGTATGTATTGGGTTGCCTTAGACATGAAATCAAAAAAATTAATAATAATAAAAAATATTCCTCTTCTTACATGCCAGTCATAACATTATGATCACTGACAGATAAAATGAGTAATACTACATATCTCTTCATCATGTCACCTGTTAGTGGGTGGGATATATTAGGTAACAAGTGAACAGCTTGTCCTCAAAGTTGCTGTGTTAGAAGTAGGAAAAATGGGCAAACATAAGGATTTGAGCGAGTTTGAGCTAGTCTACTGTTGTGTTTAAATCAAAATTAATCAAAGGATCAATCAGCAGAAATGGTGGAATCTGGGTGAAGAGATACAGATTTGCTAAAATGCCTCTTTTCATACATACCTTTAAAAAAGTCTTTAATTGAAATAACTGCCAAACTTAATGAGAAACTTAATGAGTAGAGATTATTTTGTATTAGTATTTCATTAAAGATGTTGTGTGCCTTCTTTTCCTCAGTGGTGTTTCATGTAAAGAGTAAATGTTTTGAACATTTTTTTTCTCATTCAATATGATCACTCACAACAATCAAACACAAACAAGAAGGAAGATGGGAGCCCCGGCACAAACAAACCAAAGAAGGAGAAGACCTCAGGCCAGCCACACAATGGACCATGGAACTCAGGCTTCTCCCCTAACTAATATATCAAACTAACCAATGAGAACCAAAACCAAAAACAGGACTGCTGGTAACCCCCAACTCAACTAATGGTTAACAAACATAACTGCCAAAATAACTAAGACATAACGCCGGTACTGATGAGGGGAGGAACCGGGGTAGAGAGAGAGCCCTACACCCCACCACCACCCACCCCATTCCCACGGACCAGCATGGAGGTGGGTCATAGATGATGCTGGGCTGTTTTTCTGCGACAGGAACTGGCAAACTTGATCATGTACCAGGCATCATGGATTCCCAGAAATACCAGTCCATCAACATGATGCCTTCTGTTGAAGAATTTAAACTTGGTGATCACTGGACTTTCCAGCAAGACAATCCCAGACGATCCCAGGCACATCTCCAAATCAATCAAAGCTTGGTTGAGAAAAATATAACAGAGTGGCCTTCTCAGTCCATCACAAATCAACAAAAAAAAAAATGCAAGTTTTGCAGACTTTGGTGAAAATGATAGAAGCTACCACTTAGAAAGTGAAGAAGTAGTATAAACTGAGAAATGGAGTTTGTATCACAATATTAACATGTGTGGGGAATGAGGACCCAATACACAGGACACAGGACAAGGAAAACAAAAAGTCAGCTTTAATAGCTGAATAAAGTTCATTAAAAACAAAGTCCATAAAATTCAATCAGACATGGGAAAGGGAACACACACTGACTTCAGGAGACATGAGACAAATGACGCAATAATAAACTAAAGAATAGCAGGGGTAGAAATACATACAGACTAATGACAAATGAGCAATGGAGGGAGAGGGACACAAGTGGCAACAAGCCACCCAGAAGGCAGTAACTACTGTAGAACGCAAATGCAAAATGCAGAAGTGGAGGGCAGGATAAGGCAAAATGTAACTAGAACAGAAACTCAAAACGCTTAACAGAAGGATAAAATGAACCATACTAAACATAGGCAGAGCTAGAACAAAGGCTCAAACAAAAACAGAGAATACAATAAAAAGAGCATAAAGACAAAGAAACTCAGAAACCATAATCTAAACTCAAAAAACATACAAAGCAAGAATACAAAACCCAGGACCATGACAGTTTGCATCTCTTGCTACTTTTAATTGTCAGTTTTACACAAGGGAAAAGTTATGAAGTGACACAGTATATGTGTGCCATAATTTGCTCAAAATTACAAAAATTGCCAGATATGACCCACAAAAGATATGCCAGCTGCTACCCAGAGATGATTATCAGACAGAAAAGCAACTGAAATAATAGTGAAATGAAAGAGAATACTGGGCTGTATAAAGACTGATGCATTTTATTGTATTCATGAATTTGCATAATGAATTTATTTAGCAGGGAAGACATGCATTAATATATAGCATATTTGACCTTTTCATTCTAAATGCAAATCTTCTAACTTGCACAGTTTATTGTACTTTTATTTTTAAGCTAGATATAAAAATTCCAGACTACCTCCCAGCATTGCTAATGTGACCAACATTGTCCCACACAAACAGTGTTTGTCCCACATTTAGTTTTTTGGGATCTGGTCACCCTAAGCATGGCATTTGAACACTCTATTATGTGTAATAATAGCTTGTGTAAAATAAAACAAATGTAGACAAAAACAACAGTGTAAAAGAAAAGTGATTATTAGTAAACTACTGAATGCAAAATGAAAAGGGAAAAAGTTAACAAAGGGAGAAGTGGTATGTTTGTGGAAAAAAAAGATGTCATTAAATAGAAAGGACTCAGAATTAACTGATTACACTGCATTAAGAAATAAATAGCAATAGAATGCTACTTGTTGTACATCCGCATTGAATATTGGCCTACAGGGATCTTTGACGACTATTTAACTCTCATGGCATTAAACATGTATGGCACTTGGATAAGTTAACTGCTAAAAGGATAAACTGCTAACAATAACAATAATTCATTTGGTTACATTTATAATTGTTAAACCAATGGTTTAAGTTCAGTATGTCATTACACACCTATACCAAGAGGTGGCAGTATAGCCCACTGAAGTGTTTGTCAAATAACAAGTCATTTCAAGTGTTCAATATAAAAACAAATGCGTACATGCTTGCGACAACAACGTGATGCTCTCGTCTGTATGCTGATATAATAGCACTGTTTTTGGAGGTAATAAAGAGCTCGTTCTACACCTTGGTCTTTGAGTGGTGTAACACATGTATTAAACAAGCCACAGGGGCCCACAAGCCAGTGTAGTCCTAGTGCCGGTCCCAATCCCAGGTAAATGGTGAGGGTTGCATCAGGAAGGGCATCCGGCGTAAAAACTTTGCCAAATCAAAGATGCGGATTCATAACACGAC